>JALLPC010000111.1:0-17706 GCA_036940045.1 Stephanocyclus meneghinianus | reverse complement strand
GAGTGAACTAGTACAAATTTTAAAAGTAGTGATATTGAATGTTATTAGTGAAAAAGGAGGTAGTATTATGACAACATATGGGGGACAGGGGACAAAAGGGGGATCAAATTAGAATTTACCATTTTTTACACTTCTTAATTATCTACGTAGAAAATCGTACATAGTCACATTATGATATATGATGTAATATAAAAAAAATAAACCACGTTTGCAAACACGATGGTGTACGTTGCATCTATTGTACCAAGATAGACCAAGACAGTTTGATTGCATCAGAGCAGATCATAGCCAGCCTGTGTTCCGTCCCGAGTGAAATTCTCTGGAGGAACTACCCCCAACTCAATTGGTCGATCATTAGAAAGACATAAACAACTTTAGTAGTTGTACTATTAATAATATCCCACCCGTCTCCAATGTCTGCCTATGCCTCCTTGCCGGGGTCATTCTTACCTCCATTCTTTGCCTTTGGGGGGACGTCGCCAACGAAACAGGACGATGAATCGTCGGAATGCGGCGCAAGTTCTCATCGTGAAGATCAACGACAGAACCAGGTTTCAATGCAGGAACGACAGAATTCAACTTCATCATGCCAGAAGAGTTCCTGCTCGAGCAAGACTCCGGGTTGTCACCATGTACCCTCGGGGTGTTCCCTACCTGACTTGAACACGCTCGAGTTCGCAAGTTCGGATTCGGCAAAGACAACTCGCGCGACATCTCCTGCCTCCGAAGTCATTATTGCCATCAATAACGCTCGTGTTGATACGGTGAAATTAATTCAGAGCCTCACAACGCGAGGCAGCAACATTGCACGACGGACAGCCAATTTCATATCACGTACTTCAGAAGCCGAGGACAAAGCCACCTCGGCATGTTCAACAACCGAAACTGATTCACAAACGGTTCAGTCGAAGCCATCTCTTTGCTACGAAGGCTCCGACTCAGAAGACGATGATGACATGTCATTTTATGACTATGATGACGATTTTACAAACTACGAACACGATAAAAACCAATCGACAGAGGAACCTTCTATCTCTTCATTGCCCTCCCAGGACGAAGATGCCATTCAGTTCGAACTCTTCATTAACTTCCATTGCAGGGAATACNAAGACCCTTGGGAGGTTCCAGTTGGAAGCTCCTAGAGCTTACAAGTGTAAGCAGATTCTTGGCCTATGACACTAAATATGCTATTTTCCACTAAATTGTGTAAATAAATAAATTGTTTGACATCTTCAATGTCAAAAAATTGTCCAGATCAACCGCGGCAAACTATCATGTTCAAAACCCTCCTAATTGTAATTGATGCTGGTAATTCAGATTGACGCTTGTAATTATTGTTGACGTTCAAAATGAGCACTCACCATTACACTTGACCAAGATAGTTGATTGAATCAGAGCCAGCAATGTTCCATCCCAAGTGAGATTCTCTAGAGGAACTACCCCCAACTCAATTGGTCAATCATTAACAACTTAAGTAGTTGTACTATTAATAATATCCCACCTGTTCCCCATGTCTGCCTATGCCTCCTTGCCGGGGTCATTCTTACCTCAATTCTTTGCCTTTGTGGGGACGTAGCCAACAAAAAAGGATGATGAATCATCGGAATGCAGCACAAGTTCTCATCATGAAGATCAGCCACAGGACCAGGTTTCAATGCAGGAATGACAGAAGTCAACTTCCTCATGCCAGAAGACTTCCTGCTCAAGTAAGACTCCAGGTAGTCACTGTTTACCCTCGGGGTGTTCATTACCTGACTTGAACATGCAAGTTCAGCTTCGGCAAAGGCAACTTGCTCGACATCTCCTGCCTCCAAAATCATTATCACTATCAATTACGCTCATCTTGATACAGTGCAATTAATTCAGAGCCTCACAATGCAAGGCACAACATTGCACGATGGACAACCGATTTCATATCACATGGTTCAGAAGCCGAGGAAGGAGCCACCTCTGCATGTTCAATAACCAAAACTAATACACAAATGGTTCAGTCAAAGCCATCTCTTTGCTATGAAGGCTCCGACTCAGAAGACAAAGATGACATGTCACTTTATGACTACAATGACAATTTTACAAACTATGAAAGCGATAAGACTCTATCACCAGAGGAACCTTCTGTCTGTTGAATGTCCTCCCAGGATGAAGATGCCATTCAGTGTGAACTCTTCATTAACTTCCATTGCAGGGAATACAAGGCCTTTCGTGCCTTTTCAACATTCGTCCAATTAAGGAATGATTTACTACGTGACCGAACCGTACCGTCCACTGTATCGATCCCCGAATTGCCGTCGTTGAGTAGCGAGAATTATGAACGTCATTCATCCATTACGGGGTTCCATGCACTTGCTCGTTCTGGCTTTGCAATGCTGCAAGCAACAGCGAAGATGTACTGTCCCGAGATGGAAAGGTGGCTAAGGCATGTAGTTGAGGCGGTTCCTGCTAGCCCGATCTTGAACCGATTTCTTTGGGAGCCATTGGCGTCCAGCACAGCGAGTTGGCATCCTGACAATTCGACGGTTGATGATGGTAATGGTGTTTCCTGCGCCAAGCCACCTCAGCCACGTACTAAAACGAGGCAGAACAATGTAGTGCCGAGCCTTAAGTACCGGTCGAAGTCATACAACACCTCGCTTAGTTCTATTACAGAACTGCTGGACGAGTCGTGATGTTATACCACGAGACGATGGATGTTGGGCTCGTGTATATCTTTGTCTCTTGTTTAAGGTGTTAGCATTGATGAAGTATCGAGGTAGTGAATATGTAAGAATAAATTATTTCACGTAGGTGTTATTCGAACTCATGAGACCTTGTAATTAATTATTAAAAAAATATTTGACATTTCAAAATATACAAGCTCTTCACCAGTAACCAAATAAGATGAAGCGAACTACACGGCCCGACACATCTTCGACGACAATCATGGACTCCCAGAGTTTTAAGCTCGTTGAAATCGAATACTCAAAGCTCCAGGATTGCATTGAAGACTTGGCCGAGATGATAAATGAAACGCTTGCTAACGAAAAAGAAGAAATTGAGAGGACTCACAAGAGCGCAATGAGAGAGGTCAACGTAGAGCTCGAAAACCTGAAGCTTGAAAAGACGAAGCTGGAAGAATCCATCGCCACGAATGAACGCGCCTGTCTCCTCGAGAATGAAAGGGATTGGTATAAGAGAGAGGCATTGCATCTGTAGGTAACTCCCTCTTTGTGCATTTTCGATTCCCGTGAATAGGTCTGAATATTACTTTGTCCCTGTGTTCTATCTCTCGTTTCACATTAGTGACAAAGTTCTTGAGCAAACGAATGCAAGGCAAAAAGAACTGACGGAGCAGCTCGATGAAAGCGAACATGATAGAAAGTGTATGAAGGCACAGATAGAAAAGGTACGTTGAAGAAATTCTGCTGGCTCATTAATAACTACCCAACCATACCAACCCTGCAAGCCCGCCGTTGGTCATGCAGCTAACGAAGAGTAATTGGGAACTTCAGAAGAAACTAAAGGAGCTTGGCTTTGAGATGGATTGCCGAGAAGAATGCATGAATGGAACAATTATCGTAAAAGAGGGAGAGCCAATCTCTGATGCTAGTGATTCTAAACAAGAAGCGATCGAAAACGAACATAACGATGGATAAGTTTCCCACGAGAACGCTTTGAACGAGCTATACATATGGCATTCATTCAGTAATGCAATCAAGTCATCCGGGGTTGTAAAACGAAAACCCGTTACTTAATACAGTTTAGATACATCACTTCGACGAACATACTGAATCATGTAGGCACTGCTCGTTCGTCCCCCATACCCAAACTCTCCACTATTGCTTTCACGTCCAAATCCACCGAAAGAAAAGATTCGCCGTAGAATCCCACCCTGTTTTTTCCCACTAGTGACAGAGCTGTTGTCAAAACTTGTAGCTCGTTTCCTTAGAGCTCTTCCGCCGTATGCATCAGAAATTACGTCGTTGTAATCCACTGGCGTTACGATTTGATCGTCAAATCGGTACCAATCGTTGGTTCGAATGTCTGGTCTCACGTAGGAATAATAGTGTCCTATGAAAAGAGGGTGCGGTAACAGAAATGAACCGCAAAAATATTGACATGGGCCAAGAAGATGTGAAGTGGGGACTTACCACTACCATATTCCCCTCGGTGAACAACGATTGATTGGAGGTCATATATTGCATAGTCAGTCGGTTGATCTCCGCCAAGCGGGCGATCATGAGATATTATTTCTGAGAGGTCCAATTCCTGGCAAATCACAATGGATTAGACGTAATCTTCATTTTTGTTTTCTAAAAATCACGAATATTGGACGATTGACTACTGGACTTACCAACGGAAACGTACAGCAATCGTTGATCTTGCTGGTTTCTCCAGTTTCCCAGTCATATTTAAATCGTTTCAGATGCAATTGGAGCAGAGAAGGCAACCCATTTCGCCGGAGAGTCAGTCCCTTGTAAGCATCTACCTTCTCGGCATCTTTGGTAGGGCGCCACCCATTCCCTTCCGATACTCGGAGGATTTCAGGTTGACGGAATGTTTCTCGGAGACTGGCTTCGACCGAGCAGCTGAGTTATTTCGAAATAGTGGAGAATTGACGCAAAGCAATATCAATGAAGGCAGTGAAAAATCAGTCATCATGCTTACCCAGTTCCTTCGGTAACAGGGATAGATAAATCCAAGAACGGGTCAGTCCGAACGCGTTCTCTTGGCTTGAATTCTTCCTCTTCCATTCGAACAATCACGTCGTCATCGTCTTTCTTCTCGTCCCAGAAATCATCCTCAATAGAATTTTGCGGAATAAGCTCTCTAATGTAATCATCATAATATCCCGTGTAAAGCTCGGTCAATTTGGCATAGTTTACCTCGGGAATGAACAACTTCCAAAATTCCTGTCCATCCTGTTGTATATAAGGGTTGATGCCAAGAGAACGACACAGTGCTTGAGTGCTACCAGCGGATTGCCCGCTGCTGGGTATGAGCGATCGAAACGTCTGCTGCAGTGCACGTAAAGCCTGCGAAATAGGACGACGCTCTGTTTGAATAGCAGTGTTTTTTGTGGCTTTTGTCACTTCTGCTACAGATTCATTCTCGTCATGCAACAAAGGAGTGTCTTTGGTTGGAGCTGAGTTCTTGTTCTCGAACTGGTCAATGCTTTCAGGATTGATCTCATTCTGACCATCGTGAACACAATCCCCTACACTTTGATGCTCTACCACGTCATTCTCGGTCTTGTCGTCTATCTCAACTTCCACCTCGACAGTCTCGTCTTCAGCATTCAACACCAAATCTCTCAAAAAAGGCACATGAAAGGCGCACTGCAACTGGGCATTGAGATAACACGTATTTCCTAAATTAACGAGTCCTAAATAAGGCGGACCGAAGCTGTTACCGGACGAGGATAGGTCGCCTCCTCTCGGTATCGAATCAACTACTTGAGAGTTGATAGCAGATTTTCTGGTCGTTCCGAGGCCCAATGTCTCCGTGAATGGTGCTGCATCTAATGCCAATGTCAAACCATTCCAACTCTTGGAAAAAAAGATGTTGTCGTCAATGTCTTGCTCCGTGTCTCTAAGAAACTCGTTCAAATTGAGCCCCATCCCCAACCAAGTGACTCGTCTGTCATCCAACACAAAACGTCCTCCAACTGACCCTCCTCGACGCCATTTACCACAATGACTACTGTAACAACTGCTTAGTGCCAACCACCTCAGCGAAAACGTATTTTTTGGCAACAACGCTGCGACTAAGAGCATGGCGAATAAAGATGCGGGGCGGTAAACAGCCAACGAGAGAGGGGTGTACGATGACCCGACCGTGGTGTCTGATGAAAATAGGTGTGGGATGGGGTGTGCCGATGGTATTCTAAGAGCGCTGCGCTGACGAATCGTTTTCAGGGACTGATTCTTGGTTGCGGACGTAGATTCGTGATCAGGATGCATTGAATCTGTCTCGGTGGCATTGGAGGTGGATGCCGTGGGGGCCGATGAGGCGGTGCGCGCTTTGCCCGATGGTCGTCTCTTTCTCTTCTTAGCACTTGGTCTTGTGTGCTGTTTGCGTCGTGTCATGTTTCAGAGAGGAGAGAGACGCTGCACGATCTCTTTGGTCATCGAGGCCCCCTACTGTTTGCTCTGTCGCAGGATGGTGTTTTTGTGGCCACAAACTGCGAACGGAATAAATTGAAAATGTCGTGAAATCAAGCTCGGCGAGCTTCGTTCGCGTAAAATATTAAAAATTCCCGCAAAACAGATGCGAACCCAGCCTCACAATTTTTCGTACCATACACCATACCGACATGAGGAGAATCTCATTCGACCTCACAAAAGTGTTCAATAGGTGTCTATTATTCCACATGTTATGCTGTATGGTACCATGCTCATTTTTGTGAGAGTGCTCTCGTCGTTGTTCCAACGTCTTGGAACATGCTCAAGCAACGATTTCTGGCCAATTCATCTTGAAACATAACATCGTATCATTTGGCTCGCGTATCGTTTCGACTTAGAATTCAGTAAAGCCGGAAAACTCATCTGACTGTCCCGCCGAGTCCACTATCGATATCCTAACAATCAGCAGTACTTACACCATGACGACCTCATCAACACCTACACCAAAGGCGCGACGGTCCGTGCATCCACAGATGTGTCTAGTTATACTTTTATTCATCATCTCGACCATGATCCCAACGGTCGATGCCAATTCGGACATCTTAAGGAATAAGCAGGTCGTCACACCCATGAAAGGACAAGATGGAAATGAGAAAAAAACAACCATGGCAGAAACATTTCATCAACACCACCAACAAATCACGACACAGAGAAGAATGAGGGTACGTTCCACAAAAACTAGAAGCAACTCTAATGCAGATAGCAATCAACCGAGTGTTGGGAATAAAAGACGCGGAGGGGTAGGTACTGGTGGTACAAACAAAAGAGGCAGTGTCAACAAGAGGACGAACGAGGCCAAAAACAACCGTGCAAATAACAAAGTTGGAAACAGATTCTCGCGGAATAAGAGTTCAAACGTTGATGGGGGAAACACGAAGCTACGGAAGAGAAATGGGAACAAGCACACTGGTACTGGTCGTAGAGGAGGAAAGAATGGACCAGAAACAAAGAACGGTGTGAGAGGTGGAAATCAACGGAATGTCAACAGAGGGAACACTGCTACGGAGAAAGAGAATGAGACAGATGGAGAAATACCTACACGATCGAGGGGGAAAATTCTGCGGAACAAGGAGAGCATAGCAAGTGCAGTTGTAAAGAAGGGTATAACATTGGTCCCTTTTCAAACCCCTGCACCAAATGAAAAGGCTAAGACTGGTAAAGGAAGGTGAGATTTTGGCTGTTCCCATCACGTAGGAGGCTGTTACCTAGTTGGCACTATTGGGCAAATAAAATAGTGCACAACCCCTCTCCTAAGTTGGTTGACTTGGATTGAGGAACCCAGCCATGAAATGTGTTATTTGATAAAAGTACTTGTGGGGCCCCAGACCAAATATGACAAGATAACTCATCAAAATAATGAACTGAACTGAAACTTTCCTTACAACCAGTAGCTCAAATGTTTCTTTGCACATTGAAGTTCTTGCCGGTAATTCACCATGAAATTTACCTCATCCTTGTTCTGTCCTCTTTAACTCATCAAATGTTTTCTTGTTACAATTGTCATCAAAGACATCTATCTCCAAATCCATCCATCATGCTTCCTTACTGAAAATGTTGCAGTTTTTAGCTGACAGTTCTTCCTCACTCTTACCTTCTCCTTTGATAAGTGTCATCAATAAATTCCATCTTATAGACTCAAAACAACCATGTTGCCTTTGCACCAACACAAGACATCATCCACAACAAACAATAAAATTAGTATCCATGAATTCTACAGCAAATGAGTCATGACTCATTCATATAGTTGCAACTGACTTGGAATGTCTTTGTCTACCTCCTGTAAGATGAAGAGCAAATGATTGGTGGTGTGCCTAGATTTAAAATTTAAGCAATCTTTGTATTGAATTGATGATCTTCAATGTTGATTCAACTCTTCTATCACACCCAAAGAATTTATCCTAGCCAACTATCTGGAGTAGAAGCAATTAAGAAGAGTGTGAATCCAGGACCACATGGTCCAGAGTGGAATAACACCTTGTCAACATACTACCAACCAAGCCCCCTGTCGTGCAAGATGCAATGGTATGAGCAATGTCTTACTGGATTATTTTGTAGCATGTAATCCTTTCACTGATAACTTTTGCTGACCACAAAGTGTTGACTGAGATGGTGATCTTTTGAGAAATTAAATGAGACATAACATCTCATGATTGCATTGATGAGTGGTTGATCAAAGTGTGGCAAGGAAAGGTTATTGCCAAAGCAGCAAAAGAGTTAAGGCGAGGCATCAGACATCAGGGAGGGAAGGATATCTTTTGCAAGCTGATGAAGTCACTGAGGCATGTGTGAAAGATTCCAGCCATCAGAAGTGATGTATCTGCCTGTAGGTGTGTTGATTGTATCACCTAATTCATGAATTTAAAAAAGGAAACCATCAATACCATTTGCCATCAAAACACTCATAGAATAATCCTTATTGTTAACGTACTCAACATCAGAATGATAACTGTGATAATTGTATTACCAGAGCCATAATGCAATGGCGTAAGGTAATTAGAGTCAAGATAAGTAGATTCATGTATGCAAAGAAAATAGTGGAGAGACTAAAATGAAAATAATGAGCTTAAATTGCTACCAAGAATTGATGATTGATGCAAGTCAATTGTCATGAGGTTACCATGTAATTTACATGATAACTGTCATTCCATGGAATGTCATCTACATGAATGTTACTATGTCCAGTGTTCTTTACTGATATTGAGATGGTCTGTATTACTCTAAATACACTTGATATATGATGTGAGGCTCCGAACGCTGGAAGCTTTGTTTGATGAAATGGCACCTGACTGGTCATGCAGTGCATAGTCCTGATGCATGGCATGTTTATCTAGTATCTAGCATGTACAAACACATCACATCACTGTGTGAATAAAATCCAACCATGGTCGTTTCCACCATATGATCACAAATTGGCCTGCCACACAAAATCCAATGCTGTTACAATACTTCTGCCACCACAAAATTGATCAATACACTCAGGACAACAATATCCACAGGGCAAGCAATCCAACATGTCATATTTGTGGAAAACACATGCCACCACCATTGTGTCAATTTTGATACATTTTTAAGGCACCACCATGTGTTAAGAAGTCAGACATTTTTTATTCAAGAGTGTTTTAATGAAATGAATACTTTTGTATGCATCTACATTTGCACCACAAACATTGTACAACTTTGTTTTAGTATCAAAATGTGCAAACCCTAATTCAATCAACTCCTTCTGCCAACTATTGAACCAAGTCTTCAAATTATAGTAAGTTGTCCATTTCACTCTCCTATCCTCAACATTCTGTACTTTCCCAACAACAATACCAGCAGCAGCCACTTTTTGCAATCGATGAAGAAGGGATCTAACATCACATGCCAGGTAGGGACTGGTACATTTTTTAGAGTCATCTTTAGTTCATGGTAAGTTAGTGCACCCCCCTGTCCATTCAACTGCATATTTTTAATCTAGCTTTCAAAATCATTGACAAGATTGCAAAAAGTCCTCTGTGGGAAATGTCCCTGCGGTCCTATCTTTTTGGGAGGTACGCCAATTCATCCTTCTTAGATCTCTGTTTGAATTGTATGTGACCTGATCTCAACACCAAACTCACCAAGAACCAACTTACTGACCTGCTTGGCACTCGATCTCTATTCGCCCTCAAGTTTGCTCACTTCATCATAGTACAAGGTTGTTCCATTTTTATGAGTGGCCTTTTTCACAATTATTGCTGCATGATTGTTCACTTGCTTCTGTTCAGCAGCCACAGATATTAACCTGATTTTCTTTTTTTGGCCCAGATTCAATTAGTGTAGATGTAAGGGTTGACATGGATGATGGCATAGGTGAATGGAAGACTGTTTTGATGGGGGGTTGGGTCAATGAATCTACGGACATGCATTTGCAATGTCCTATCTTGAGACTCCTCCAGCTTAAATTTTTCCACTCTTACCACATCAGGCACCTTGAGAGTTGGATGATTGCACTTTACCTGGGCAACCTTTTTGGCCATGGACTTCAGTGTGGCTTCATCCCTTGAGATGTTGGAAGGGGGATGATATTATTTTGACACAGGTTTTATTTGATAGGGATGGTGTTATTTAAGATGTAACACATTGCATGACAAGACGGACCTCATTTTTTTAGCATGTACCCAACTTTGTGGTGAATTTCAGCTGTCATGAAGCCATCAGAACACTGTCATATTACATATAAACGGAATGCTCTTTTTCAGCTCTAATTGTAATATTTCCCCCAAATTGGGTGACAAAAACTGTGAGAAAAGCTATAGTAGATTAATATCAATTAGCAAGAATCATGAAATTTGTGTTACAAAATGCGGTGCATCAAGACTGCACCAAAACTGCTACTTTTGTCTGAGGTGTTGAAAGTTGGATGTACCCTGGGTATGTAGCTCCAGGGATACTTAGACTACCAAGGTAGAGGCCCCTACAAATGGAGAATTATGGGACAAGGGGGAAAAATAAGTGGAGAAAAAATGTTCAAGGATGTTATGGTGTGACAAGGTTGCAAGCAAAAATCTCTGACCATAGGATGAAGAGGGAGACTGAGAAAGTAATCTTTCTGATTCTTCAAAGAAAGTGTGGATCTCCTTATACTTAAGCATTTTGATTTTGAACTATTTTGAACTATTTTGAACTTTATTTGTTCCTACTTGCATGATATGATATGATATGATAGTTGAAGAATCACAATTATACCAGCTTTTGTATTTGCACTGAATAAATTCTTTCTGCAACAGTACGTTATCATCAATTTTGTAGTCCCAATCCAGAATGCTTTCCTTTCATGGAGGGTATTGAAATCTTTCTCAAATGGCCTGTGGATAATGGAGGTGCTTGTTCTGATGCTGCTGAAACTTCCATTCTCTGAGTTCACACAATCTGTTTCATTATTTAATGATTGCTTTTTACATATTACTATATGGTTTTGCACCTTCCTTCAATGCAAAGA
This sequence comes from Stephanocyclus meneghinianus, assembly GCA_036940045.1. Classification (NCBI taxonomy): domain Eukaryota; phylum Bacillariophyta; class Thalassiosirophyceae; order Thalassiosirales; family Thalassiosiraceae; genus Stephanocyclus; species Stephanocyclus meneghinianus. The sequence goes on along the minus strand of JALLPC010000111.1, from coordinate 6,582 downwards.
AGACAGGCTTTGCTCTCCAGTCACAAAGTGTTCCATCAAACAGAGTATGATAGAATGCATCTTGTGTCACTTGGCTGTACAGTTCAGTTTCACATCAAATACAGTCGTTGCCAAACATGGGGCAAATACTCCATGGGTGGTTGGTACATCAACACTTCCCCCAAACACTATTGTACACAACTCATCTTTGTCAAGGCTACGTGCCCCACCTGCCTCTCAGACACCACCTGCTTCAAACACAAATACATTACATAACCCACAATCATGCCTGCAGATACCATTTTCAATGCATTTAATGACCTCATGCCCACTTTCAAGGGAACACACAAACTCAAAAGCCAACAAAATATGAATGCCATCACAAAACTCCAAAACATCTTTACACCACCACCATTAAACATACATCATGGGGTTACCCCTGGAACCCACTCTCCAAGGGTGGCATTTCATGACACAGTGTAACTCTGCACATATGACCCAGAGGTTGACATACTCCTAGCATGAACGCTACCCACACAGTTGATTACAGAATCCCCCCTGGCACCTGATTTACCCTCAGCACCCCAAGGTAATTCCCAGGAGGTTGCAGGTGACTCTCACATGCACAACATACACCCAGCTGCAACCAATGACAGCATTGCAGCAGTTTCACCCAACAACAATGCACCCCCTTGCTCCTACCAATGACAGCATTGATACCTACCTCCTTGCTCACTGTCGCAAGACTGCACACACCCTCATTGACATGGAAACCAGCCAGGCGCTTGAATACCACCAACTCCTACACCACCCAATATTCTCAAATTCTTGGAACTGCTTTGCTGCCAATGAATTTTGCTGCCTTGCCCGGGGGTAGGAGGTTGCATAAAAGGTGCCAACACCATTGAGTTCATCAACAAATCCAAAATTCCTGATGACCATTGGAAGGACATCATATATTTACATTTTGTTTGCATATTATGCATCATGAAAAAAGAACCCAATCTTACCCAAGCAACTATGGGCAGCAATCTCATTAATTACCCGGGAGACATTGGAACCAATACAGCCATGTTACTTCTCATCAAAATCAGTGTCGTGTATACACCAGGTGCACAATTCATGAGCATTGATCTAGCAAACTTCTACCTCATGACACTGCTCAAATGGCCTGAGTACGCCAAACTCCAACTGAGTGGCATCATGGAAGAAATCATTTAGGAATAAAAACTCCACAAAAAAGCCACACTTGATTGATGGGTATACATTCGGTGCATTTGTGGCATGTACAGCTTTCCGCAAGCTGGAAGTCTTGGACACAACCTCCTGGAACAGTGCCTCAATGCAACCAGGTATCAACAGATCTACATCATTCTGGTTTGTGGAAACAGGACACATGGCCCCATCCAATTCACACTCATTATTGATGATTTTGGTGTCAAATACACCTCCCACAGTGACACAACCACCTAATTGACACTCTCTTACTACCATGTCTCTGTAGACACCACAGGGATGGAATTTGTCAAGATCAATCTCAACTGGGACTATGATAGTGGCAGAGTTCACCTTTCCATGAACCCATTCTGCAACAAAGCACTCAAGTGCTTCAGCAATATTGTACTCTCTGTCTGCCAGGACAGTCCATATCCACACATGCCACCTAACTATGTGACCAAATTCAAATGATACACACCAATCCATCTCCCGGACAAGACCAACAAAACATCTCCAACAAGTACCCAGAACTCTTCTATTGTATGAATGTGGCATCAGCACCACTATTGTTAGTGCACTCATCACACTTTCATCACAATAAACTAAACCTGCTGTATCCACCATGGCATGGCTCCAAAAATTACTGGACTACCTTGCTTCCAAGGACCTCACTGTCATCACACACCACAAAAGTGACATGATATACTCCATCCTCAATGAAGCAAATGCTCAAAGCTGCACTGGTGGACACCATTTTCTCTCCTCCAGCCAGCCATTCCTGACCAATAATGGCACCATCCACACTGATTCCAAAATCATCAAAGCAGTCATGTCCTCCACCACCAAAGCTGAACTAGGAACACATTACCTCAATGCATGAAAAGGAGTTGAAATCCACAACATTGGAAGAAATGGGGCATCCCCAACCCCCAACACCCATCCAAACAGACAACTTCACTGCTAAAAGCATAATAAACAGTTGTTTCCAGCCCTAACACACCAAAACCATGGACATGTGATTTCATCAGCTGTGAGACTGCAGCATCAACCAACAATAACTTAATTTCTTCTGGTGGCCTGGCATGACCAACCTGGCAGACAACTAGACCAAACACCATTCCACCAACCACCACCACCAAATGTAGAAGGAGTTTCTCACACCTTTTCAAAATATCATGATCCTTTGCCAGCACCTTCTCCAATGACAACCAAATGCATGCACCCTCACATACTACTGCAAGGGTGTGTTAGTGCTAATGTGTGCACTTAACATATGAATGCATCAATACCAGTCAATTGTGATACACATGAGAGGCACATGATGTAACTGCAATTACATTTCCAGTCATGCAAAAGTTTCCTGCATGATTCACCAGCATTTAATGATTCTGACATTGCAAAACATAACAGTAGCAATGAACAAATGGTCTCATAAAATTAATCACCACCTGTTCACACAATTTACTTTTGCCATTGTCCAGCAAACACAATTAACTTATTCTAATTCAATTCTTGTGTTCTCTTTGAAGTGATCTGAGCAATGGAGATTGTCACCAGGCACCAGAGGTTGGGCTGAAAATAAAGGGGAATGACAAGAGAATTTGACACAAATGAAATACATACTAATAGTTGTGTAGTATGAGTATGTGATACAATGATTGGGGTATCACTCATATCTTACTCAGACTCTTACTTCCAAAAACCCACCTTTATGCTTCTTGTACTCCACCTGCATGTTTTCCACATCCCTACAGTATCTTTTGCATATCCCAACCATAGAAATCTCCATAGTTAGGGAAGAATTTCTTCTGTAACTATTGCTTTTTTACCAAAAATAGTCCATTGCCTTGAGTACTGCCAAAGTTTGTGAGAATTGCATGAGATTGGGAGCATTTTTCTTGTTGTTATTGATTTAAATACTTGACAAAGTCCAACATCAGAAAAATATTTATTCAGGGTTGCATAAATTCTTCATGATGGCTACTCCAATAGAGTACATGTTTACAATACCCTAACTGTTTACTGGGTATTTTGGTCAACTTCATCTACAATTCCTTGAGAATTGTAATTGTTGTTGTTTCATGTAGTGATTACACTTCCCTAGGATTGCTGTCACTCATATTTGTCACATTACACATACGCTCTACTCAAGCTGTGTAATTAGTAAGTCTAAGACACCTTTGTAGTGGGGTGTGTTTGTTGTATGTGTCATTACACCCATGGAGGTTCTCTCCCTGAGGCTCTCTCCCTTGAAGGTTCTCTCCCTTGGAGGCTTACACTCTTGGATGGCCACACCCTTGGGTGTTGGGTGGTAGTGGTTGCCCTTAGAATCAGTCACAGGGTCATTTGGATAGAGGTTCATGTTTCTGAGTGACCCTCATGACATTGTCGGATGGTAGGTTGGAAGGGGAAGTTGGCTTGTTGATTGGGGTGTGTCATCTGGTCCATGTGACTCATGAGGAGCATCACTGGCTTCTTCTATTGTTTGTGGCCTGTTTTACATAGTCATGATGAATCAAGTTGGAGTTCTGTGAGTTCAAGATCCATTGTAAGGTTTTTGTAGTTGAAATGCTTGAATTCTTGCACACTTCAAGTTGTTCTCAACTTGATGTTGCCTTGTCATTATCTGACAAATGACAAGAAAAGAATTACTATGCCACTTGGTCTTGTATACTGATGTGGGGCTTTGGTTTTGATACAATTGGGTTGCAGTGGTATATCTTTTGCAGTGTCAAATGCGCAGAAGAAGTTGTGGAAGGTGAGAAGGTTTCATCTGCATCTTCATTTTTGGTTGGTATACTTTGTCATGCAGAGGCATCTTGGCCCTCTTGACCAAATTGATGAAAGGGTTGCTTTGTTCCAAAGAATTTACGTTTAAAGGATCCGTGCATTGTCTGTGCTTGATTTCACATTGTTCATTCCACAGTTGGCTTTCATGTGACATTCACAATCATGGTTGTTCCATTGGTCAGTTGTTCATGTGCCGTCCATGGCTTTTGTGCTGGGAAAGGAAAAGGAAAGAGAACTACTTATCACTGCAAATTAGCACAAGAGCATAAGTCTTGGTAATCAGGTGATGAGTAATTCATAAGACTACATTGCTCATACACCACTTTGCTTTTGTGCTAGTGATAGTTGTACATCATTCAAACTTGCACATGATTGAAAACTTTCATGCAACTTTCTGCATGACTAGACACATGCGTATTGCATGACATCCTGTGCATCCACACATTAGTTCATCACACTATAAGCACAGTCTACTGGAGCTATGTATGTAGGAAATCTATCATGAATGAACCGGATTGACAGCTGAAAAGCCAAGAGCATACTGCTAATGACCATGCTGCCACTATAGCAGAATGGATACTTTTTTAGAAACAGGTTAAGATGTCAGAATTGCAATCAACACACCCTGTTATCTTACATTTTCCTGGGCTGTAGAGAATGATCTTGTCTGGCTTGGTGCACATAATTCAATTGGAGAATGCAATGGTTATGTTAGCAAAATGAAAACAGCTGAGTTCCAAGCAAATGGTGTGATGTGTGGTCATCACATTTCTGGAGAAAGTGATTAACTAGTATCAACTGGTGCTGACTTCCTAGGATTCACAAAAGATGATTGCATCTCTGTTGCATCACTCACTTGCAATTAACAGACAATATCTTGTACATCAAAAACAACACTGAAAACAACAATATCATATCTGCATCCTGCCTCAAGAGTCACAGAATGCAATCAAATATGAGGCAGCAACAAATCCAATATTTGAGGGAGTCAATGATTTGAGGACATATTGTTTGCTTGGAATATTGATGATGTGGTGCATCACTGGTGGGGGTGACAAATGTTGGTATTGATAATGTTTGGAAGATGCTGACTGACATCACCAGATCAAATCAATGAAACAAAGCATTTTACGTTCAATGAAAGCAAGTGGAAGCTTTACATTGGCTGAGGAAGTGTCATTCATTGACACCATTTCTAATACGTAAAAATATCAGTACTAGTTCACAGCAATAAAAGGAATGAAACTGTGTCAAAGGGCCTCCATCAAAAGATGAGCAGGGTCCAGTAGAACTTGTCTTCCTTGAATTCTCAGAGTAAATAGCAAAGATTTGTTCAACTATGGTTTAGAGTTGATGGTTGATGATGTGGCAACATTTTTTTCCATATTTGATTTCAGCTGATGGTTTGATGAGTGCTCAAAGTATTCCACCATTGAATTTGATTTGATAGGCTTTTAGCTGTTTGAATTTCACTTGCTCAACAAATTAGCATCTGATTGTGAGGAAGACAGAACACAGATAGCATCTAAATTGAATAATCACTGTGATGATCTAATGAAAGAAGCCAAGTCTTGTACTCTCAGAAACAGAGTTGGTAGGAATGGCAACAATAATGCACAAAAGAAAAAGCCAAACACATATGATTCATCACGCAGAAGAATCCCACATTTTGATGAAGTATCTCTATCCTAGCATTATAATTAGCTCTTCAAAATGCAGCAAAGCTAAAGAAGGAGTGGAACACAGGAAATGTTGATGGCAAAAGATGCAACAATGTGCTAAGAAAAGCTATAATAACACAGATGACCTTACAGAGGCACAACCTTTCCATCAATTGCCACCACAACCCCTGATGTATCAATTTGCAGTAAATCATTGAAGTCACTGGTCACATTTGGGAGAAATGGTGGTTGTCATGGAAGAATAATGATAGATGGAGATTGAATGGGAAACATCAATAGTGATCTGCATGAATGTCATTGCCATTCATCTGAAATAAAGAGGAAGACAATTTATTTTCAGCATCGCAACAAGAGGGTAACACAGACTTAAGATGTTTGTTTTGAACATGGAAGTGGCATCTTTCAACTCAGCTTCCATCTGTTACAACCAAAGGAGTTGGCATGGATAGGTACTTACAGAATCATCTGAATACTCTTTGTTGTAAGCAGATGAAGTTACTTAAAAATAAGCAAAACAGGTCATTTGGACACAGTCACATGGGCAGAGGCTGAGGAATGAGGAACAAATTGATCAACTGGAGGAACAGAACCAACATCTAAAAGATGAAGTAGCTGCTGTGAATCTCAAAGTGCAACAAACAGTAGAATGTCATTCAGCCAACAATAAAAAACCATATCACACCCCTGCGGTAGAGGAGTCAGCACAATTTGTGTCAATAAGGTAGGGCCTACCTACATATCTAAACCTAATAGGCCCAACCTAAAATATGTAGACCGCACACTCCCAGCTGATCAAACCTCAACCAAAACTGGGATTGTTTCTAAACTTAAGCCAGAACTAGATAAGGGCAAACCAATCCCAGAATTGGAAATCACATGTCACAACCTACATGGACATGGCACAAAAGTGAGA
>JALLPC010000110.1:0-21308 GCA_036940045.1 Stephanocyclus meneghinianus | reverse complement strand
ACAAAATGGGGTAGTGTCATTGTTTACAATATAATATTGAAAGACTGCAGTACCATACACATTCAGTGCATATAGAGGCATGTTTCCGCTAAAGCATACAAAGAGATTATCACCTGAGCCATGGAGGGCTAGAGTTTCAACAAAATACAACTGATTGCATCAGATAAGGAATACTGTAAGAGATGGTTGGAGAACCATGTTAACGCAACAATCTGCAGCATTCAAATGATCTTCAAATGCACAAGACGCAACTAAGGATCAAGTTGAGAGAACTAATAGGTGAATTTAAATGTCATTGTAAGAAATAGATTGAGCTTCGGCGTCAACTTTCTCCATGCATCATCAAAGCCGGTTCAGAAGAACCAATCAAGACAAATTGTAAAGATACTCCTCAATGAATGACGGAAGCAAAGCTTAATCTGTTATTCCATCTTCAAATCAAACAGAGAAGAGTCAGAAGTGACTTGAAATGCATGACTGCCTGGACCACTGGAGTGGTTGGCATCAGACTGAGCAAGAGATGTTGTGGAAATTTCAAGGATAATACAAATGAGAAGTTGAGAAAAATGAATTGTGCCACAGTGTAGTCATTGAAGGAGTGCACTGGACTGTTAAGCATTGGATACCAAATGATAAGCCAGATACACGGGAGACAACTTCTCAAGTGAACGTCGGGGTCAGGAAATAGGGTTCAGCAATTGGTTTGTGCTGTCAAACAAAATGCTGATGAATATCATGCATTGCAACATGGAGCACACATTCTACCCTTTCAGAAATGTAGAGAGCAAAGTCATATATACAGATACAATTTCCCCTTAGTGTTGACAGAGGACGGCGCTCCTACACCACTGGTAGATACTCTTGAGTTGGATTGTGCCTCAACGTACCGTCAAAGAAAGGCTTTCTCTCACACGTTGCCATGGAAGGTCATGGAATAGGTCAAAGACGTTATGATTCAAATTGCAGCAATAATACAGCCTAAACGACATGGTGTACCTAAAATATCAATATAACAAACAGTGTATGTAAATTACTTCTTGATTATCGACCTACTGCACATCAAGATCAATTATTGAATCATCGGCCGGTGCTTTCGTTTCTGATTTCGCTGCGAGAACAGAGCCAGCTCTCTCTTCTCCATTGATGTGACCAGTTACTTCACTTTTGCTGCCAGAGTCAACGATATCAATGAGTCGCACACTGTCCTTAACAATGTCATACTTGGGGGCAGTGATTAGAAGGGCGCCATTCTCCATTCGAGCAGAAATCTTCGATGTATCAATGTCACGATTCATGGAAAAAGTGCGTTCAAAGCTTGAGTGGACGGAAATTCCGTTGTCCTCGCGCATGGATTTGCCTGAAATTTTCAACAATCGATTTTCTTCCTCCATCTGGACAGTGACATCACTTGCCTCTGTTCCGGGTACATTCACCTTGATTTGGATTTGTCTCTCGTCTTGAGATATCTCATATGTCTGCTTTGGTACCCCCAAAGACAACGAGGTTTTATCTGGAGCACCAGGAAAAAGAAGGGATGGCCTGCTCATCAGGCGTTGTTGGATTGCAAATGGCTCGTAGAACATGTCTTCAAAGTCCCTCATCATTCTCATCGAATCAAACCTCTCATCGAAATCATGCATAAGTTGCGCAACATCTCGTGAAAAGAAAGATTGTCTGCTCAACTCTGGGTGAATCATTGAACCGAGAGACATGGACGGCCTAGTTCGCATTGTCACGTGGTAGGCAGCTTGAACCGACACCCCAAAAAACACTGCAACCGCGAGAGTGCAAAGTTTGGATGGAAGGAAGGACGTAGTCTTCATGTCAGAGTAGTTAGTTTTTGCTGAATGAATGCGAGTAACTTAAGTTCGAACTTTCTAGATGTGGAAAGAATAAATGACGTTGTTGTTGATTTGGTCGGAGAGCAAAATTATGAGAAGAAAGGACATGTAGAGCATTATTTCCAGGTGGAATTTATTAGAGGACGCAACCATAGTCCCTGAGCCATCAACGACACCAGAGGAATTTACTGTGCACGACTTCGAAATGGGAGATCGATGGAAGGATAGGTTGGTGAAGGAAACGACACACTTAGTAAAGTAGAATTGTATGTAATGCTGAGGAGAAACACACATCTTTCCAACTGGAATGTGAACCTACAAAAGAGTCAGAGAATTCCATCGAAATTGTGAGACAGGGTTCGCATGGAAAGGTTCTTGCATTTGGCACTTAACACGAAGGTAAAATAGACGTACTACCTTACGTAGTTACGCAATCGAGTAATGTCAATCACATTCTTCGTGCCTTCTTGCATTCCGGAGAACCCGGCTTCTTTCCAGAAGTTGTGCGCCATAAATTGCGTGTTACACTGGGGCTCTGAGAAGACGACAGCTCGCTTATCAGTGCAGTTGCCCGAGCTAGCTGAATTTGTGTCTGTTTACATGCAGGCCCTTTGTTAAGGGAGTTCCTATCATCTCAGTTGAATGAAGACAAGAAAGCACGAATCTCATTGAGCTGAACCAACCATACTCTCAATTCAGTTAAAGGCGTTGTGGGAGCATACAAGGCAACTGCAGCATAGACTATTAGTCCGTCCACCTCCTGACTGATGATTGTCCAGATTTGAAAAGTGATCAACAAGGAGAAGCAGTCTTATCCTCCGCATCATCCCACTTTCAAAATTCATCGGCTTCAAAAGACCTCACCCAGCTAAAAGNAAGCAGTCTTATCCTCCGCATCATCCCACTTTCAAAATTCATCGGCTTCAAAAGACCTCACCCAGCTAAAAGTTTTGACCGGTTTCTTTATACTCCTTTCACAAACCTGGACGGCCAACATCATCTCTGCCCCAAGCAATCCTCATATCCAAAACGACACTGAATGGGTCAACATCTGTCAAGCGCAAACGTACCACCCTGAGTAATCTACCCCAATTTGAGTTGAATTCGCCAATAAATGTACGAGACCGAGCCAACATCCATAAATCGGCAATACTTGCAATGTTGCGATTGTAACGAGCCTGGCAGGTATCACCCTGAATGGGTGTTCTTTCTCCGGTCCCTGCAATGTGGAATGATGTTTCTTGTGTAGGGTTGAAATAGAAAGTGAGCTGATGGCATCCGTTGAAAAGAAGAGCTGGGTGTGACTGAAGTTGGGGATCATGATGTTGATTCTTGTTATGGTTGTTGACAGCAGCAGTGGCAGCGGTATGAGCGACTGCCATCAAGGTGGCAATCTCTTGCTTCACAACCACAGGATCATCTGTAGCCACGTACACATTATGCTTCATCATCTCGATCTCCCCCTTCTCATTTACTGGACACTCATCACTCATCCATCGTTTCAAATAATGCTCAAACGGGATATAATCTAATGGGATGTTGCTTTCGGAAAAATCCCGACTTGTCCAATAATGAACAACCGAACCCGGAGATTCAGATATCAACTTATCGCCCCTGCGAAAATGTATTCCATCAAAAATGTCATGGTGAGAGTTTACATTTCGCAGAAAATTCTGCACATCTCGTGCAATCCATGGCTGCAATCGCAATATTCCCGATTTCACCGAGAGACCCANGCAGAAAATTCTGCACATCTCGTGCAATCCATGGCTGCAATCGCAATATTCCCGATTTCACCGAGAGACCCAAAGCATAATCCCATTTCTCCCCTGGTCTTTTGATTTGAACGAACCTCGCGGCCTCTTCTTGAGAGGCACCCAAGTTGACCGCCCAGCGAAGCGAGGCGTCCGGATCGGAGGCGCTGACCATTTCATTTGAGATTTGACGAAAGTATCCTCGCAGTGGCGATCCTCGTGTGACGATAACATTGACGTCTCTTCCCGAGACTGAATCGTGCGATAGCATACCGTTTGGATTGAAATTCCCGCTCATTTGATTCCAAACATTGTATTGATGAGAATCCGGTATACGACATCCGTTATGAAGCCATACGGGATGATGAATCAACCTCGAGAATCCATTAGGTAATTCTTCTATCGGTTCTTGGTTGTTTTCTGGAAACATATCGGGCGGACATCCAAACTGCGATCCCCCCTCGTAGGTATTCCATTCCCCCGAGGGTTCCAACAATAGCAACGGTCGATTGAGATAGGTCGCTAGCAGCACTGCCATGAGATAGGTGTTGATTTGCGATGCGTGTCCGTGGAATGCAAACGCATCGGGCATGTATATGAGAATTTTGTCGCATCGTTGGTTGAAGGCATCGGTGTGATGGGCGTAGTAGGATGCTATTTCGATGGCGCGTCTTTCTATCCTATTGTCGATGTAGTTTGTGTTTTGGAGGGTGGTGTATGTTTCATACGTAGTTTTATCGGATCGCGATCTTGTTTGCGGGTCATGTGTTGATGGCGTCTTGACGGAAGTCTGAAAAGAATCGATAAAAACAAATTGATCTATGAAGGAAATGAAATACCAAGTCACGAAGCCCGAGAGGAGCACGACGAAATAGTTGATGGACGGACGACGCATGGATGAATCATGTGTTTATATACGCCAAGGGCCTGTTCATCACTAGACACGAGAATGCCACGAGATTTTAGATTGACGCGACGTTTATCGGTCTACTTCGCAGGAGTGAACGGCGGAGATAAATGGCGATGGATGGTGTGTTGCCATCGACCAGCGGCAGCAGATGTCGAGTATGGTATTTGTGAATGAGGCGAGTATTGTATGCTTTATGGTATTATGGTGTATTGTACATTACCATACAGTACGATACCATACTCTACATGAATCCTCAATGCAGCCCAATGCTATCACACTTGTGAATATAATTATTACTTGAGGATCCATAATTTTTAGTGGTGGCGCAAAAAAATTAGGTATTGTCCCTTCTTGGTTCCGCGACATTAATAAATCATCAATAAGAAATGAAAATGGAAATTTGAAGGTACCTTTGCGAGTGAGTTATGTTTTGGAGTTTCTTTTTCGACTGCATAGGAACAGAAAATGTATCTTTGCGCAGACAATTCAAACATACAGAATATACGCCGATAAGGTAATAGCACGATACCATACCATATCAGCTGTGTGCCTCTAATATAAAATAAATAATGGTATGGTATGCCATCGGTACAATACAATATATAGTGTGGTAGATGTTGTATTGTAGTGTCCTCAAGGCTATCGGATAAAAATGGCGGGAAATCCTAAGAAATGGGCTGGCATATTGGGGGATATTGGTTGTATCGTACACAAGTAAACACGCATGCGAATGCTTCATCCAGTGATGTGGTGCATGGGCGGGATTGTTCTTCTGCTGACTGTCTGACTGTGTTGCGAGTGCACGAGAAATAATAATTTGGTATGATAAAGCGTCATTTTAAGATTATTTCCTCAACCTCGGTAGCATAGGGCTTGGTGGTTCCATTTTATTTCCGAACCATTTTGTCTCTCCTCTACAAAGAACACCTCTTTCTCGATCATCGTTCGGCCGTTCCCATTGAAAAGTTTCCCGCTCTCTCATTCCACTACTATCATTCTCGAAAAAATGAAGATCTCGCCCATCGCCCTCTCATTCCTCGCATCATCATCATCAACAACACCCTCCATCCTCACCTCGGCATTCCACGCACCTCAACAGCCTCATCGCCTGCCTGTCACCGCCCTCCACTCCACACGAGAACGCACCGGATCGGTGTCCTCTCTTTCCCGCCAAATGCGCGAAATGCAATCTCAAATCGTATCCGAAAACGAAGACGCGGCACTCATCATACAGGCGCTCAGGGGACGCAACATGAACGACGATGATGCGCAGGTGGCCGGATTGGAAATGAAACTCATTGAATTCGATGATGTCGATGGAATTGGAAACGCTGCTTCGGGAACATCCGCCAATGTCGAGAGGTTGCCCTACGAATACGATCCGGTGGCGCTCAAAAAGTTTTTCTCCAAACGTCCAAATTTGATCGTTTCCAGAATACTGCAGGTAGCTTCTACGGGAGGCTCGGTACTTTTTAATTATGTGCTGGATTCATTGTCGGGGAAACTCAAGAGCGATCCGGATTTGGAGGTACGACGGGCTGCGGAATTGAGGGATACGATTACCAGCTTAGGGCCCTTTTTCATCAAGTTGGGGCAGGTGAGACAGTTCAACTTCCGCTAGAGTCCGAACCCATTGTCATTAACATACATTTTTCATCCTAGGCCCTGAGCATCCGTCCCGACGTCCTATCCCCGCGATCCATGGTAGAACTACAAAAGCTATGCGACAAAGTCCCATCCTTCGATTCCAAAATCGCGTTTGCCACCATCGAGAACGAACTGGGACAATCCGTCGATCAAATATTCAGCCAAATCACTCCCGAGCCAGTCGCCGCCGCCAGTCTAGGGCAGGTGTACAAGGCCACGCTTCGAGCCACGGGCGAGACTGTGGCGGTCAAGGTGCAAAGACCCAAGGTTTTAGAGACCGTTTCGTTGGATTTGTTTTTGGCTCGGGAATTGGGATTGCTGATCAGGAATTTTCCCGCCTTGTCGGATAGATTGGATGCGGTGGCTTTGTTGGATGAGTTTGCCTACAGATTTTATCAGGAACTGGATTATGAGAACGAATGTAAGTTTCATCGTGTCGTTCATTAATGGAATGTGACTTTGTGGGCATGAGTCACTTACTCCTAATGCAATATTCTGATGCTTCATGTGATAGGCCAAAACGGAGAAAAAATGAAGGAACAAATGAAAGTCTTACCAGATGTGGTCATTCCCAAAAATTACCCAGCCTACACAAGCCGTCGTGTGCATGTTGCGGAATGGATTGAGGGCGAGAAACTGAGTCAAAGCTCCGCGGACAATGTTGGAGCCTTGGTCAATCTTGGTGTTATTACCTATCTCACACAATTATTGGAATTCGGTTTCTTTCATGCTGATCCACAGTAAGAAATGTTACACTGTCCTTTCTGAAGGTTGCATTGGAAGCATCAAGCATCTAATAATGATTATTTTATTTTCTCTGTTCAGTCCTGGGAACATGATGCGCACCGACGATGGCAAACTGTGCATTCTCGATTTCGGCCTCATGACAGAAATTACCGATGATCAAAAATACGGCATGATCGAAGCCATTGCCCATCTGCTCAACCGTGACTATTCAGAGATTGGACAGGATTTTGTCAATTTAGACTTTATTCCCAAAGGAACGGACACCACGCCGATTGTCCCGGCTTTGACAAAAGTGTTTGATGCGGCGCTGGCTGGAGGAGGAGCGAAGAGTATTAATTTTCAAGAGCTTGCTGCCGACTTGGCTGAAATTACATTTGAGTACCCATTCCGGTGAGTACATTGTTGGAACTATAGTAAGGCGGTGCACTCCAATCTCATTAACACTCATTCGATTGCTTCATTTCACAGTATCCCTCCTTATTTCGCCTTGGTAATTCGCGCCATTGGTGTCCTCGAGGGCATAGCGTTAGTTGGAAACCCTAATTTCGCAATCATTGATGAGGCATATCCTTACATCGCCCGTCGGCTCATGACAGATAACAGTCCTAGGCTGAAAGCAGCGTTGAGGTACATGGTATATGGCAGAGAAGGCTCGTTTGATGCAGAAAAGTTGATTGATTTGCTCCAGGCACTTGAAAAATTCACAGCCGTACGAGATGAGGGTGATGGAAGCGCATTTAAAGTCGATGGAGTTAGAGGCTCAAAGAATCTTGGAACAGCGGGGGATTTTGCAGGAAGTAAAACTGTCGAAACCTCACAAAATAATAGAATAGCCAAACTAGAAACGAATGCGGGTTATTCATCCACACTGGGGATAAACCTTCGTGAGGAAGGTTCTCAGCGAGACGAACGAACCGTCCGCGAAGCACTGCGGTTTTTCTTCAGTCCTGAGGGAAATGTATTCCGTGAATTTATCCTGGAGGAGATTGTCACCTTTGTTGACGCTTCGGGTCGGGAAGCAACACAGGAGATCATGATGTCGTTGGGGTTAAATAATTTGCCCTTGCCATCCTTGATTCGGGCAATGAATCCTTCTTTATCTTCGGAGGACAAGCGAGTGAGTTGTGTGTTCATGGCATCTCTTTGACTTCTTTATTGCTTAGTCCCTGACAAATTTGTTTTCGGTTATTTCTCTGTCAGATGGTAGAGCAAATGCGAAAATTATCCCAATTTCTTCTGGGTGACTTCGAGAGCGCTTTGTCGAGTCAACGGTTGAGAAAAGTTCTCCCTGTCGTTCGTGAATACGCTCCACAGTTGCGTGAGTTTGGATCTTTACTGGCAATTAGATTAAGTGAAAAAGCGATTTCAAGAGGGCTTAATTGGGCATCTTCCAGGTTAGTGACACGTTGAAATAAAACCGAGTTCAACGCTGTGCCTGAAATTAATGGCTTATGAACGTTGTAAGATGATAAATGTTGTGCCTTAAAACCACGGCTTATGAACTGAACTCTCCTAAGATAATTCTAGAAATGAAAAACAATGAAGTTCTTTGTGTGTCATTGCATTGGAGAGCAGCACATCACATGTTTTTTCATTTCGTTGTTCGAATCGTCCAATCCCCAAGATGGCATCTCATCATACAATTGAACATGACTCAAACAAATTGTAGCCTGGTTTCCGCCTTTGGCGGTTATTAAAATCCAATGATTTTGATTCCCGTATACGGGCGCCCACTGTTCACCCTCTGACTCGAAATCTGTCATATGACCACCGATTACAGGCTTCGAAGGCCCATAGGGGCAGTATGCCGCGTAGGGGCAAAGTTCCATTTTAACACCGCGACTGCTGGTAAATTTACCACAGAACTTTACAAACGAACGAGAAAGTTAACTGGTGTTATGGTAGCAAATGAACGAACCTCCATTTCATGTAATATACACCACTCACTTGAACTGCATCGTTATGAGAGCCTCCATTCCAGCCAAACGAAGAATCTAGCCATAGGGGATCGAATGTTGCATATATTGCGTTGATCTTTTCGTCGCCATTGTAACTACTGCTCGAGGAGGTCCCACTGCCAGCGGCTGCATTGTCAATGAAATTTGAATCATTGCTTTCGGATTGAATTCCAATCACCATATCTGTCAAGGCTCCGTCAGCAATATCACTTCCCTCTTGGTTGTCCGGAGTTTCTACGCTGCTGGCACTGTCCCCATTGCTGCCTGGGTTCGACTGAATACCAACTACCATATCTGTCAGAGCATTATCCGTTACTGCTAGACCCTCGTCTCCAATTATTGTATTTTCGCCATTCTCACTATTGAAGCGCACGCAGCACAGAATGTGTTTTTTTAAATCAACCTTTGACCCATCGACACCCCATACAGGCGGTTTATGATGCAATTGCAGGTATGTTCGACACGTGCTCGATGGGGTTTTATTAAGCATTCCCACCATGACCCACTCATTGGGGTTACTTGATTCAACAGGTGCCCATTGCTCCCCTTCGTATGCATCCATTTGCAAGCTGTTAAACGTGCAAAAAAGGTTGGATAGACGTTAGAACTGCAGCAAGCAAGAAACAAAGCAACGCGATCCAGCATCACTCACTACAATGGCTTATCATTTTGTGGACCGTTGGGGCAGTACGCTTGCAATGGACACAGCTCTAAGGTGCCAGAACCATGCCGAATCGATTCACAAAATGCCTGTGCATCCAAGTGCGTGGTCCCCTGCCAGCCACTTTCATTACTAAACCATGCTGGGTGGTGAGCATTTTGTATCTGCGTTTCCCACTCAGTCATAGCGCCTGTTTCCGTAGCAGCAGGAGGCGTGCTTTCTGATCCCGAATTGTCGTTAGCGGGCGAGTTATCTGCAGCATCTTCCACAACGTTTGAGTTACCCGCTGGATCGTCGACGGCGCCAGAAGCGCCGTCTTCGGTGGACGATGCAGTAACAGGTTTGTGCACAAAATCATTCCCCTCACTACCGGGTTCATTCGGCACGTCCCAAACAGCCCCCTCTTCGTAGGGATGTCTCCGACAACACATGATATGCCTGGTAATCATTTCATTGTTCTGCCCATTCAACCCCCATTCGGGTGCCTTCTTATATTTTTCCGAATACAAGTCACATTCCCCCTCCGTGCCCACTTGTACCCATTCGTTACTCATATTAATGACCGCCGCCCACGATTCTCCACCGTGGTCCATGACTCCCGAGAGCAACGTTTTCTCCATGGGACAGTATACCTCATAGGGACAGGGTATGTAATCGTTGTACTTTGCGCAAAAGTCGAGCGATGCCTGATAAGTCTGTCCTTTCCATCCCGTGGATCGACCGAACCAAACAGGCCGGTAGGCGGCAGACACCGCTTGAAAAGTCTTATCCTTCTTCGACATGGGAGGAGGGGGCATAACATCCTCGACACCGTTCATATGGGTGGCATCGGGAACAGTGACGGCGACGTTGTTATACCCCGTGTACTTTTGGCCGTGCTCTTCCTCCCATTCCATCTTTTGCCGCTCTCTCCACTCCTCGTCCCCTTTGTAATCCGGCAAGGGCGGAGACCTCCGTCGTCTTGCTTCCTCGAACCCGTGCGTAATCGCCGATGCGATCGATACGGCGATCACTCCGATGAGCAAGACCGCCGATCCGTAACATATTGATTTTCGAAATTTTTTGGATCGAAAGATGGGATACTTGTACGATCTCCTCCGTTCGCGTTCGTACCGATCCAAATTCGGATGAGTGTCGGGGGTAACTCCCAAATCCTTACAAATCTCTTTGAACGACACCTCCATCGATTCGTCATCGTCACTATCCTCATGGGGTCGGAAAACCAACCCCTTATCGCCCAAAGGCGAAATCCCATACTCCATATCCTCGACGGTGTATTCCTCTTCCTCGTCCGTATATCCCGCGGAAGGAGGAGAAAGTCCCCCGTCTCCGCAATACCGATCGTGATCATAACACTTGAAATCGTAATCGTTGGCCATTTCTTCTCCTCCGCGAATATTCTCGACGTCTACCGAGGACTCTCCATACTTGGCTCGTATCGCGCGCGCCGTGGTTCGCGTCGCCATGGATGCCTTTCGCACCATGTCGGAAGCGGCGGAGGATACGGTGCGGAGCGCGACGTCGGCCTTGAGACGAAAGGCTGCGGTGGTGGATGCGGCGGTCTGCGTGTGTTTTTTTCGGGTGGAGGAGGAGTCGGAGATGGAGGAATAGGATTTCGAGTGTGAATCTTTGTGTTTGCGAGATGCGTCTCTCTTTCGCTTTTTCTTCTTCTTTTTGTGTGTGTGTTTCTTGTCTTTGGCGTTGTCGGCGGCGGCGTTGATGGTGATTGTGTTTTCGGCACAGAACTTTTCCAGCGTGGCGAGTTTGATCTCTTCCTTTCGTAGGTCATGAGAAGTGAGTATGATTTGAGAGGATTCGTCTGGTCGTTGTATAAATGCCGATCGATCTATTCGTATATGATTCAAGTCTCCATTGAGCAGCAATAGATTTCCGTCGTCTTCTCGACACAAGAGGGGCGGCTGATTGGACGATGTGCCGGTGAAATCCGTGGAATGCTGTTCGTCGACTTTCCGCTGTGCCCTGGCTTCCTCGTGCAGGTAATCTCTGTATACCGATATGATGGCCGTGGCTCTGTCCGCCACAGTCAGCTCGTAGTTCTTCGTCCGATTGTCGGTCGTCGTCAACGTGGACTCCGTGGAATTGCCGTCGGCCGCCACGTGAAACAGCGGAGATTCGTTGTTGATGAGAGATGAGATGGCGGCCACCGTCGACGGAGAGTAGTAAGGCGATCTGCCCGTTTCGTCGTTGTCGTCGATAGTCGCTTGGGATGCTCCCGAAGCGCGGTCGTCTACGTTTCGGGGAGGATGCTGAACGTGAGGGCCGTTCAGAGATACGTCGGAGGCTTGCGGTAGCGGAGGCGTCGCGGACGAGTCGTAGCCATTCATGGTGCTCTTCGATTGTTAATCAAGCAGTGTTGACGAGATCACAGTAACAAGGATTCACAATTCCATCGTTGCCATACCGCGGGCTATACTGCTGCAGCTTGCATAAATAGTAATGTCAACAGAGCTGGTTCGAGACAACATGCATGATGTTGGGAATTCACAAAGCACGCACGATCGCCAGAGCTACGATAATAACTCCGTGGATTATAGTGTGGTGTTTTGGTTTGTATGTTATAATATTATATGGTTAGTACAGTACAGCCCTTTTTATTGACTTCGCACCAGCCTTGCGCGTCCGCATAGATCGGCATCCATACAATGAAGACTCTGCAGTGGGCGAGATTGTCATGACAAAACGGGGGGGGGATCCACCGCTCGCTCCAGGAAGCAATAACTAATTTTTAATCGGCATTCACGCCAACACTATTTCCGCTCCCACGAAAATTTTTGGACATTCAAGTTTTCTAACTAAATGATTCTCGGTATTCATTATCAGGAGCCGAATCACCACCCTTGCACACAAAATAACACGAAAAAGGATATCAAAGTGTGTCTCTGGGCGTATCAGAACAAGTCAGAACGGGAAGGTAATTTGTTGCGAGAACTATTTTATTTGGGACCGCCCCGCGCAGAAGCCTGTGCCAGGGAAAGCATCCTTCACGCAGCTAACATTTTAACGTCCAGTCATCGTCAACCGTCGTCACCCGTCAACCGATCCCTTCAATTTGCCCGGGAAAACCGTCGTCATCAAACTAAGACATCTGGGTCAAATCAGGGAACCACATCATTCGCCTCACAATGAAGCAGATACTTCCTCCATTAATGTTGTACCTATTGGCATTGACCGCAACACCCATCACGGATGCATTCCTATCGCCCACTCACACATATACTCGTCGCAGTCGACATGTCATTGCATCCGCCCGTCGCAGCTATAAACATTCTCGTCGCACTATGACACCGGCGCCATTGAAATCCGATGCCACCAACAAGCACACATACTTGAAACAATCGCCGAGCGATGCCCACGCGGATCCATCCAACACCATCAACATTGCCATCTTCTCAAACGACGAGAACGACGACTTTCAAACGACACTGCTCGATCATCCATTCCGGAAAATGACGGGTGTATCCTTATCCATTGATTATATTCCGACCACGACACAATCGACATTGTGGTCGACATCGGAACTGCGCATTTTACAAAACACCGATATCGTGTGTTTCCCCACCGCCTCTGCGGTGAGGCGATATCTCAAGAAGTTGGACGAGCATTTGAATGTTCCTACCGAGATATCTCAAGAAGAGCGAAGGAAATTACCCAACAAACCTGATTTCATTGCAGATATCATGCAGGACGCGGGAGGAGCACGAGGGGATGCGCTCATGGCAGCTTGTCCGTCCGGTGATATAGCGAGAGAGTGTTTAAATTGTGGGAGGTGGCGAGCAAATCATATTTACTATCCTAAAGATGGGAATGCTGTCCAGTTGAAGACCGAGTCGTTACTTGAGGTAGAAGAGTATGACGAGAGCGAGGATGCACAAGAGGATCTTGACATAAATGTCGATGTGTGGGCGGCTTCGGTCATGCAGGCTGCGGGTGACGTCATGGAACGCAAATTTTGGGGTGGAGGATGGTAGATGTATTCAGACAACAAGGACAACTCGAGGAGCGCTCAGTGCTGAGTTACTCACATCTTCGATTATCATCGACCATGGTATCGGATTACAAAAGTAGGTTTCAATTATTTGGCTCTGGATCAAAGTAGTGTCATTAGAGGAATACTTCAATATTTGCAAATGATAATTCATTTGTTTAAGCCATGTATGTAAATCTGACTGGATTTGACACCAAGTACACATATCACATAGATCTGGTTTAAGTTCCATGTTTTGTTTGAAACTGCTCACCCAGAAAAAGCATGTCCAAAATTGAGTCTAGTTACCAGTGGCAGCAGCGGCAGCCTTCAATCTCTCGTCTCTCTCCTTCACTTTGGCTTCAAACGCTTCCCCCCTGAAACGCTTCGTACTCCTTCGGATCTCATCCACACTCGGAATATCCCCACCACCATCCGGTCCCAGCAATTTTCCCGAAGTGCGATACGCAAGCAATGCTTCTGCCATGCTTTCTAATGCCGCAGAGCTCTTTGCTGCGTCTTTCTTTTCCACGCTCTTGACAAGCAGAGCTTGATTCTTTTCAAATGTTTTGGCAGCGGCCATCATATCTTTGGCGAAACCGACTTTGACGTTGGTCCCTCCTCCGGTGAGAGAGCTGACGTATAATTTCATCGGAAGGATGGTATCGTCAGCCACGACTGTGGCGAAATCACGGACGGTATCCCAGTCTTCCGAACCGATGGCGATGGCCACTCCAGGAATGGAGTCACTGCACTTCTTGATACGTGGTAAGTAGCGAACTTTGTTCGTTGGATAGTAATAGTTGGAACGGAGGTTTGGTTCGAGGTTGGATTCTATCTTTCCCTTGTTCACCGCTTTTTCCACCGTGGGCTTTGTGGGTTGCTGGTTCAAGTCAGCGGGGTCAGTGCCGAAATCGTCGAGGAGTGACGCGTGGACAGGCGTGGCAAGACTTGCGAGCACCATGGCCGACGAGGAGAAAAGCGACGAGAGGATGGCCCGCCGTTGTTGGCATGTCTGTTCGACATCGGCGGAGTCTTTGGAAAAAGCGACGAGTGGCGTGGACGACGTCGAAAACGCCGAAACGAATTCGGCGTTGAGACTAATGGCGACTGCGATGGATACGAGCCTCGACTTACGGAACATGTTTCACTATTGTTTTGAGCGTTTCAGCACGTCCGAGTGGTCAGCGATTATGCCGAGCTCGACAGTTGCTGTTGGATCGCAACGCGTTGCCGTCATAGGTATTGTATCTCTCTCTATATATATACACATAAATGCATGTGTGGTGTTTCCCCCAGGTTGGTTTGGTTTTGGAAGTTTTGATTTCTTCTTCCCGGCCACGTACCCATTGTGACGACTGGATGACGACGACATCACATCATCATGAGGGACAACACCACAAAAATATATTAGTACAACCCCGGTCCAGCTAATTACACTGACAAATATACGAAATAACATGTTTTGACTCATTACCTATTTGGCTCATAAAACATAAACTAGCTGGTGTTATATTCTGCAAGCAGAATAACCACGCGGCGCCTTGGTCCTAGGCTGCATGTGGCTGTCTGCTAGATTGCTAGTAGGTGAGAGATAACTGGGTAGTAGGTAGTGGGACACAGTATGTAAGGATGTAACAAAGTCCCTAAAATAACGGGCTTATGGACTAATACTAGACAGTATGTGTCCCCTCGCGTACTTATGACGCTTGGCTGAAGCTCGTCGCGACTACCCATGCGCTCCTGGAGTGGAGGCGCGGTGGAGCATGGCTCGTTGAGTAGGAGTGCGTTGTCGTGGTCGTAGTGACTTGACGTGCGTGTCATCGTGGTGACACAAAGTGCGATGAGATGAAGGCATCTCGCAGACAGCCATATGTAGGCAGGAGCGGAAAAAAAAATTATAATTCTTGATGTACGGGAATGCAGAGAATGCGTGTCGTATTATCTTCATGCAGGAAGAAATGACGTGTCGTATAGTCCTCATGCAGGATGCATTTTTGCGTGTCCGATGTGTCGCAGTAGCGTCGTGCACTTTTGTATATCCGATGCAAGAGTAGCTGGGCGTGTTGTATTTTTTATATGTACGTGGGTTCTGTATGGCGCGATTACCGTATAACAGGTAGGTGTTGTGTAACAAGTACGAATCGAGTGGTGTATTTTATAGGTGTCTCCTGTCTACACCTCCGGGGATACTATTCCTCTGTAGTAGATTGGAGTTGTTGTATTTTTATACGTTATGTGTGCTATGTAGGCGCGCATGGCTAGCGAACTGGTAGGAGTAGAATTCGTGTGGGCGATGATGTCACCACGCGGGCGGGGGCGGTCCGGGGCCGCGTGGGGAAGAGAGAAAAATTCTGTGACGATGTCGGTGACCGAAATGTCAGCCGGCTCAGACGACAGCCTGAGCACAACCGCGAGTGGATGGGGTATGAGATGAAGGCATCTCGCAGACAGCCATATGTAGGCAGGAGCGGAAAAAAAAAATGTTTTCTTTGTTGTGCTGGAATGTAGAGATACGTGTGTGCTATGTAGGCGCGCATGGCTAGCGAACTGGTGGGAGTAGAATTCGTGTGGGAGATGATGTCACCACGCTGGCGGGGGCGGTCCGTGGCCGCGTGGGGAAGACAGAAAATTTCTGTGACGATGTCGGCGGCCGAAATGTCAGCCGGCTCAGACGACAGCCTGAGCACAACCGCGAGTGGATGGGGGTTGGGCGATCCCGGGATGGGATTGACCGGCGTGCGCCTTCGGGTGCTCGGGGGCCGGCCGGTGTGGCCGCTCGCGTTCCACGAGTTGGCGGCGACGAGCAATCGCCGCGTGCATGTGGAGCAGCGGATGGCGGGGGTAGACTTCGTGCCCGATCGGTTGGGGCCGAGGTCCGCGGGCGCCGCATTTTTGGAACGCGTCCTCCGAGGGGAGGCGGTCGATTGGTCCACACGCGATGTTCCGCCGGACGAGGCTGATCGCGTGTTGGCGGCGCTCGGGCTGCTTCACGTGCGGGTGAAGTGCGTGATCCCCGAGGAGTATGGCGGGTGGTACGAGCCCAAGGTGAGTCCTCGTGGTGAGGTGATGATATTATCTCATCGCGCTGACGCGTTGATTTTTGCCGCAGACGCTTTGGTGGGGGATCGATGAGACGCTTGCGGAGTTGTTCGCGCGTCACCCGTCCAAGGGCGGCTTCGAGGGGAACCCCAAGAATAGGTTCCGGGCCGTCGTCGACGGTGTAGCGTACGGGCCTGACCGTACGCCCGGGGCGATCGGGTTGTACGGCGGGCAATACACGGTGGAGTTCCGTCCCGGTAAGTCCGGGATCGCATGAGTTGTCGTTGCTGTCGTGCGTGCTGATGTTGTTTATTTACTTCGACAGGCGCGGACTATGACTACCGTGCGCAGGCGAACGAACTGCTGGAGATCGAGTGGATGGGGGGTGACTCCGAGATGACGGAGGAGGAGTACGAGGCGGGGCTTTACCGCGGACGCCAATTGCGCCCGGCGAGGGACGGTCGCTATTTCGAGCCTCGCGTGTCCGGCGCCGGGTATACACGTGGAGTGGTGCAATTGGGCTGACGGGGTCGAGGCGGAAGGTGGCGTTTTTGTGTATTTAATTGTAGTAGTTAAAATTAACTGGAGCGATTGATAACAACGTTTGTTAATGTGCATAGTGATTAAGTGTCGAATTAGAGTATGTATTAGGTGGCGACGAGCCGCATTGTTGAGGCGGTGGCCGCGGATGCGTAATGTGTGTAGTGTAGGTTATGTAGATGCCGCGGTGCGGTGATGCTGGTGCTCGGGCTTGGGCCCGACTAAGCTACGCCGGGCAGAGAAGTTCCTCGTGTGGTTCGAGGGGTCGGGTGCACCCCCGTGTCGGGGGATCGAGTCCGAGGGTAATGGCCTTCGTGTGCTGATCGGCCGTGTAGAACGTGTTGCGGAGATACATGAGGAAGGAGTCGCTTCGCCAACGGAGGCGGTTTTTGATGTAAGCGTCGGAGAACCGAGCGCGGTGGAGGAGGTTCGCGGCCGTGACGCGGAGCGAGTGGCAGGACCAAGCGAGGAGGTCCCTGTGTCCGGCGGGTATGTCGAAGACTTTGTGTGCGACGTGCCGCAGGAAGGTGGCGAACTGGGCAGCGGTGATCTGTCGTCGGTTACCGGTGGCGGGGTCGAGATATACTGCAGCGGGGCAGCCGCTGGGAGTGCCGAGCCGTTTTGTGCGCCGGACAATGTCGAGGCTGGCTTGTGTGGGGCACATCCAGTGTGAGTCTGTTCTGCGCTGATAGGTGAGGGTTTGCCCATTGTCATTGTTTTTCTGCTTGCGGAAGCAGAGGGTGGTGAAAGAAATATCGGCGTCGGCTGTGGCGCCGAGATCGTGGACGCGTCGTCCTGTTGCGGTGGAGAAGCTGAAGTCTTCGGCGATGATGGGCAATGCTGGTTGGCGATCGCCCCAATTAGGGTCATTGATGGTGGCGAAGGACTCGTGGTGGTCGTTGCACCACTCGGATTTTCGGAAGCCGGTGTAGCAGCCGAGAGCAATCCAGTCTGTAATCGCGCGGACAAGCGAATCCACGGAGGCGCGGGAGGCGAGAGTAGCAATGTAGTGAAACATGCTATCGGAGATCATCTCCTTACGTTTAGGGACTACTTCGTATTTTTTAACCGCATTGGTCATTATTTTAACGTAGTGTATATCGGCCTGGTGGGGGCAGGGTAGTCCCCGGTCGATGTGCAGAGAGATGGCCTGTTTGATGTACCCCATCAGCGTCGCGTGGCGGATTCGCACCCCTGTGATGGTGCGTCCGCGGATCAGCGAGACGGCGTAGCACGCGATTATCCAATTGCGGCCTCGCAGGGGTAGCTCCGGTGTGCAGGGGTCTGGGATGCCTATTTCGTGGCACCAGGATAGGAAGTGAATCTTCCGGGATCGATCAGTAACTGCTTGCTTGCAGTGAGAGGATCCAAGCAGCCTGTCCGCAATAGGACGTCCACAATCGAGGAGATGAGGTCGGCATTGGGGCGGAAGCGCCGACAGCCACGCAAGCTGGGGGCCTGTGCAAGGAGGAGAGGGAATTCGTGAGTGAGGGACGTTTCGCTCTGTATTCGTGAGATGCCGTCGGCAATGACGTTCGTGTTGGTGTCGACGCGGCCGAAGCGGTAGCCGGCGCCTTGATCGAGGAGTAGAGCGGCCTGGAGCCGGGCGAGATCGCGTCCGGCGGCGCTGGAGGTGCATCCTTTGGTGAGCCACGATTCTCCTGCAGTGTTGTCGCACTCGAGGAGGTAGAGAGGGTGTGGATCGAGTCTAGTCGCTCGTGTTTTTAGGTGATGCAGATGGCAACCCATCATTGTGATGAGCTGTGCCGCGTACTCGAGCGAGTTGATGCTGATGAGCGTGGGGTTGTTGTGGAATGTCCGCTTGGCCACGCCAGAGGGTGAGGCGGTGGCCGTGCGGATGGTGCGGAGCGCGTCGCGGAACCGCTGACTGGTGCGGATGAGGTGGGAGTTGTTGAGGCGGAGGGCTGCAGCGAGGGATACGTATATGTTCCCGAGGAGGAATTTTAGCCACGGCGCGCTGAATGCGATGTGGTTGAGCTTTCCCGTGAGTTCCTCCGCCTCTTTTGCTTTAAAGGAGCGGCGGTGGGGGCCCCAGGTGGTTTGCAGCAGGGAGATGGTTGCGGACACGAAGTCCCGCGGGGTACCGACGGTTAGTTTCCGGAGGTTTAGGGTGAGGCCCAGAATCGTGTTGACCGGGGCCACGAGTAGTTCGTAGAGTTTGTCCCAGGAGATCGGGTCCTGGCGGAGCTCGGTGTTAGAATCGCCCAGCAGGATGAAGATGGCTTCAATGCTGGCTGCGATAGCCTGTTCGAACCTGCAAACCTCGGCGACGTCGAGGTAGATGTCATCGTCGACGTAGATACCGTGTGGCGTGGGTTTCGGGGTGCCTGACGCGTCGCGGACGCCCTGGTTGATGGCGTCGCGGAGTGCTTTTGTGAAGTGAGGGCGCTGCTTGCCGCGCAGCGATCGGCACCACTTGATCTTGTCGAGGACTGCCCTGTGTTTTTGCACAAGGGAGGTGTCGAAGAAGAGCCGTTCAGCTAGAGCGGATTGGGCGCGTCGGACTGCCTCCCAGTTGGCAGGGCTGAAGTCCGCACCGAACGCTAGCCCGATCTGGAAGAACAGGTAGTCGGCGAGGATGTAAGAGAAAGCGCCAGCCACATCCGGATGGTGTTTGACTTGTCGGAAGCAGGACTTGACGTCATTGGCGTGCACGACGATGTCGTCGTCGGGGTACGAAAGCCGTAGATTGTACGCGCGGACGAGGATGTCCTCGCGCACCAAGCCAAACTCGCATTTGAGTTCCGAGCCGTGTGGGGTGGAGGTCATGGCGTTGACTGGGGTCGAGTCCCAGTCGTATTTGCGTGAGGCATCGAAGATCTGGCGATCCTTCTTGCCGGGCTTTTCTAGGATGTGTTGTGGTGTGATGAAGCAGTGGGGCACGAACCGCCAAAGCCAGTGTGGGACGTGAACTACGTAGTTGTTTCGTTCCTCCTTGTTCATGGTGGCCATGACCTGACCGAGCTTGGCGCGGATGGATGGGTGGTTCCCTTTCCGCCAGTAGAGGAGCGCATTGTCGCGTGACGTGGTCGCGTTGAAGTGGTTCGGGCAACCCACGGTCATGACGCGTGAATAGTTTGTGATGAGGGCCTCGGCGATGCCGTGGGTGCGGAGGGAGGCGACGATAGACGCGATGTTGCGGTATGCTCCGGTGTAGTTGTTTCCGAGGAACCGTATCACGTGGGCTACGCTCAGGTTGTAGTGGAGGAGGCAAGCAAGAAAGGCGTAAGCCTTGCTGTTGCTGAGGGATTCTTGCTTTGCCCAGTCCAAGTTGTACTCGGCGAGCCAGAGAAAGTTGTGGTTGCGTAGATGCACGCAGGAGCAGAGGAGATGTGAGAGCAGTGGGTGGCACTGGTGGAGTGCGAGAATGTCGGATGGTTCGAAGAACCCCGATTTCAGAACGAGGACGTATGTCGTCTCGAAGCAAGCTTCTTGGTTGAAGGAGTGGTTGGCGCTGGGGCGCCCGAAGGACGACCGCAGCAGTGTGCGTGGCGCAGGGGGCCGTTGTGGGGGCGCGTCATTGGCGCGGGTGTCATTGCCGACGGTAGAGAGCGAGAGATAGCGGTCGTAGAACGACTTACCGAGGGAGGCGGCCGTGGGATCGTGGTCGGGGTGGCCGAGGTATTTTTTGTTGAACTCCGTGAGGAGGCGCATGTCGTTGATGGACGAGATGCGGGGCCGCGCGTTGCGAGGCGAGGGCGTGCTGAGGTGCTTGTGGGTGGCGGAGTCCGACGGTGCGGGAGGTGAGGGTCGATGGCCCACCGGTGGGGTCCCGCGGATGGAAGTGCTAATCGTCGAAGACGAAGCCGGGGGTGGCCGTACGCGAGGGTACCTGGCGGTGGCCGTAAGAGTAGATATAGAGAATAATGTTATTGGATTAACTAATGAATTAGTTGTCGGGGGCATGTAAAGACTAGGTTTACTAGTTATGCTTACGAGTTTTTAGACCTCCCAGCGGTTGCGCTGGCGAGAGAGGACGCGGATAGTTTCACGGTGCGGGCCGAGACCTTGGCCGGCTCGACTACCTTGCGGTTCCATTCGAGGGCCGGCGTCTTGTCGATGAGGGCGGACCACTTCGCGAAGGTTGCGTCCGGCCACTTGGTGATGTCCAGGTCATGGATCATCATGCATGAGGTACCGCGTGGACAGTTGCGGCCGACGCGTTGGCGGGCTGCGCAGAGGCGGAGAGAGGGATTGGCTTC
>JALLPC010000109.1:0-17230 GCA_036940045.1 Stephanocyclus meneghinianus | reverse complement strand
AAGCTTTTAAAAAAGCTTGATAATCCATGTCATGAAAACGTTTTCCAATATTGCTTTGTTCTCAAACGAAGTGTGTATTCGTTCATTTTCCGAAAATGCGATGCGGGTCGAGCAGCTGCTCGACTAATTTCGTTTATTTTTAATGCCCATAACTATTTCGTCATTTCGGGGAAACATCACTCCCAAGTCATTCGAAGCTATTCGACTGTAATAGAAAGGTAATAGAAGAGCGAGAATTCTCCCAAATTCACAGTCGTATGAGGAAGCGAGTGTTGAGTTATAATCACACTTGGTAGAAATGACAGGACGACAAGTACATTGCGACAGTATGTGACGCGCTCCGTCGTTGGTTCCCGCGCTGACACATTCCAGCAGGCGCACTTTTATTCGCCAGCAGGCACTCGTGAGAAGCGTTGCGCATATGGTTTCACGGAAAAACACGAGAAGGAACGTGCGTGCGGTACAATAAAATTGTACCATAGCTGTTTTAGTGTATGGTGTATTGTATCGTACCATACCATACATGAGATACAGCCCCAAGTTGTGCACAAGACACAAGCCACAGTTCCAAGGCGTATCGCGGAGGCGATCGACGGCGGCAAGAGAGAGTTTGGTGGCTGTTTGATTGGAGAGGCGGTCCCAAACAGCGAACAGAATTCAAGCGAGCAAGGTAAGAGACTGTGAGAGGCCAGTCGTACAAAGTGCTTATTTTGAATTCAATCGTTTACCATAGTTCCTTGTGCCGCTGTTCTCGCTGCAGAGTGAAAGTCCATCATCAGCCCCGGGCGAGACGGAACCATTTTCTACTTAGCTTAGCTTGTGTTCCCAACTCTTCGTCGTGTCGTTACTGCCCTCCTCCGCCTCTCCTGTCTGCGCCTCTCTCTCTCCCGCTACAAATGACAACACATATCACAAGGCCGGCTACATCGTTCCTCAACAAAAGCGATTCGTTCAACATCGTCCCAGCCGTGCCGTGCTCTCTCGATCCAGCCACTTTCAAGTCCGTACCGACCGCTCTCCAAACGGGCCCGAGAACCACACTGCAGCCCCACGGCGTCACGTCCGTGTCGCGAAGTGTCACCCAGGAATCTCTCCTGGAACAAGAACACGAAGCCGCCGCCAGCGACGACGAGTTACACGGCTTGTCGCTCGACGCAACGATTTACTCTGATTTCATATCCGATCCATTCTATCGCATTACGCCCCCTCCCTCGATCGAGGGTCGACAGAGTCCGTTGCTGTTTGCCGCCTCGTTTCAAAACACTGCCAAGGACGCAGACAGTTCACCATCGATCGTCACTCCTCAGCCGTCGGATAATTCCTATTGCGCACCGCGAGTCAACAACAACAACATGTCATCTCTGAATAACTTTAACAACAACAGCGAGGCCGCTCCCGCCTCGATCGGCCTCCCACAGCCACCCGCCACCACCGTCGCCGCTCCACTGACTTCCGTCAAACCACATCTAAACACCATAATCCACAACCCCCCCGCACCGATATCCATACCCCGAACCTACACCAAACAGCCACCCGCACCCTCACCCAACAACGGACCTCCCTCCCCCGCATCGGAAAACACCGGTCGCTGGACCGCAGAAGAACACCGCCTCTTCCTACAAGGCCTAGAAGAACACGGCAAGGGATGGAAAAAAATCGCCTCCTTGATACAAACACGCACCGTCGTACAGATTCGAACGCACGCTCAGAAATACTTTCAAAAATTGGCCAAGGCACGGGCCAACGGAGACGCCGATTTGGATGCCGTCGACAAGGTCGTGCCTCCCCCCTCTGCCAACGGAGCGGTCGTCATGCGCACTTTGCCGAATATGAGTCTAGGTACCGACTCTGTCAGCATGGCCGCGGCGGCGGGACAGATCGGAACGGCCTCTGTGCCCGCTCCGGGACGGAAACGAAAGACGAATGCCCAAGGTACCAAACGCAAGGCCATCGGGAGTGTGGTGCGCAGTTCCGTGAGGGAGGGACGGAATTGGAAGAGACAAAAGATGCTGGAAGACAAGTTGAACGGGCAGGGAAAGGCCGTGGATATTCCAAATCCCTTGCCCAGTATTTCCAAGATTTTGGATCCCTATGTCATGGCTCCCCCCGTGCCAGGGGCGGGGCTTCCGGTTGCTTCCGACGTTGGGGCAGAGAAAACTAACACTATCAAGAATCGAGGCAGACAGCAGTTGGTCAATACTGCAACGCATGGAACGTTGCCCATGGCTGCTTTGGAAGATGCCGTGTAAGTTGGTTTGTGTCGAGTTGCTTTTTTCTTTAATGATGCATGCGACTCGACTGAATGTTCCTTGCGTCGAATTCTCCATTACGTAGGTTTCGTCTATTGACACCGGCTCCCGGAACCACAAGCCACACATCCGCCCAACCGTCCTCGAATCCTTCCATAGTCGATCCCCTCGCTCCCAACCCCGTCAAAATATCCGTTGCCTCGACCATGTACCCTCCAGGACAAGTCGTGGCACCGGGTCAACCCGGTGCAGTTGTCCCCAACTCAAGTCCCACATGTGTCACGGACATGTCCTCCTTCCCTTCTTGGGTAGATGCCAAGAACCCTCCTGCGTGGTACAACGAAGGAGCGGATATCGACACCCTCCTCGAAGAAGCAGAGTGTTTGAATTGGCTAAGTGATACCGGAGATTTGGATGAAACCTATCCTCCCGCTGTTGCAATGGCCGCTACGGCAGTGGTTACCGAGTCATCCATGGATTATGAACCCACCCCCGTCAATGTACACCCCTACGAATATGCCTATCACGGCAACATGGACTCTCATGATGCTCATCCTGCCCTCTCGGAAATCCCCGAGGAATCCATTGACCCGACATTAGTACACGACCCCATCACCCATCCATCCGTCGAATCGCTCTCCTTCCTTGTTGACTCTCCGAAAGAAGGCATGGACGAAATGACCTCGTTCCTCAACGACGAACACAATACCCACCCTACGGCACAAACGTTGTCCTACGCCTCTGCCGCCGAGGCAGACGAAGCCGTTTCAGAAGACGTCGAAGCCAAACTCTCCGCCGAAGAAAGTCACGGAAATCTAATGAGTTTTCCCGATTTAGACATGGGGGATGAGCATGCATTTGTTTCGGCGTTGTTGGATACTTCCAAGGAAAGCGTTATTAGTTTTTCGAAATGGGGCAGTCAGATTGGTGTCGCGGAGATGGCAGGTGTTTTGGACGAGGATGGGGAATTACATCTTTGAGAGAACCACTCGGGTGGTATTTTGGAAGATCACCACTAATCATTTTGTTAGGATAGTTGAAACCATCTCCTATGCAGCAGCGGAGCAACGGCTTGTTTGAGGAATAATGCCGCTGATGGGTAAAGAGAACGTTACGAAAAAATGTGCTGCAGCCGCCGCAATGACGGTTGACACATCATTGCACTGTATTAACTACACACACAGACACAGATCATTATGAAAACGAACTGATTGATTTTTTAGTGGAGTGGAGTAAAGTAACTTTCACTGAAAAGTCACAGTAATAAATATAAAAAGGCACTCTCGTTACATGGTGCATTTCTATGAAGACCTTTATTTTATCTTACTCGGTCAAACACCGCCAAGCATTCAATGTGTCTCGTTTGTGGAAACAAGTCGAAAGGCTGCACACTCACAATCTTATATCCATGACCTACAAGGAAGTTGGCGTCTCTGGCTTGCGTGGCAGGATCACAGCTCATGTATACTACTCTCGCCGGACGGTATCGATCCAATTGCTCAAGGAATTCTTGGGAACAGCCTGAGATAATGGTGTTTGGTTAGGTCGAAGAGGGGAGAAATCAGTTAAGTCAGCTGAATACAGCAACAACCACTTCGGACCTCAAAAATTACATTACATACCCTTCCGCGGCGGATCAACCACAACAACTGTATTATCTCTTGGGAAGTCCTGCACGAATAAAATCTCGCCGTTGTCCATCCCAACTCTCACCGGATCGCGACTTTGAAAAATCGCCTCCGCACTCGCACTCACGAAATCACAATTCCCAATCCCATTCAGCACCGCATTGGCTTTTGCCTCCTCCACGGCCTTGGAATTCACTTCAATGCCGACGCACACGTCAAAGAAAGAGGAGGATCCCAATGCAAAGAGTCCAGACCCGCAGTAACAATCTATGAGGTGGGTCATTCGTTCTCCAATAGGGGATGGGGCCGTGGCTGCGGAGACTACGAGGTCTACCATTTTCGGTAGCATGTATGGATTGTTCTGGAAAGGTAGGGTGGAAAGATGATGTTGTTATGATATACAAAGAATCACGATGAAGTCAGCAGAACAAAAGAACCATAGGTAGTACAACCCAAAATGACGCACCTGAAAGAAATTACCCGCCTGAAACCGAAAAGTTAACCCATTGACAAGAGTATCCACATATTTCGTAGGGTTTGTCTGTACCACACCCTCGGCATCCCTCAACAGCAAGGTTGCACCCTTGGAAGGCTTTTTCAATCTCCCTTCGATTGCCTCGGTTCGTTTGTCATTCCTTATTTGTTCCAGAGCAGTGTTTATGGCAGGAGTGGCAATGTGACAATAGGGTACATCTACTAATCGACGGCTTGCCTTTTCTTTGAAGCCGATGGGTCCGATTTCGTAGGATTTCAGCGAGTTGTTGATAGTTTTGTCGTTCTTCTTTGTCGGCGCTTCATAATGCGGGGTGCTGATAATGATAAGTATCGAGGTGAGTCAAAAGTCGGTGAGATTGACGAATGCAATGTCGAAAACAACATGACATGTACATCCCGAGCGAAGACCTCACATCTTGCTACGATACCCGAAAACGTGTTCTGTCCCCAACGTCTGCAAAACCTCCGGAAATTCGTCCCTTTTCAACCCGCCGATCCTCTCAAACAATTCCTGCACCTGCTCCGTCTTGATGAACCTTTGTCTCTCAATCTTGACGTGCTGATACTGACACCCCCCGCACACATTCGCCAATCGGCATATGGGTTGTATCCTATCGTCGCTGGGTGTGATTACTTGTATCAAATCGGCATCGGAGTAGGTGGCATGATTGCGATATATTCGGATACGGCATGTTTCGCCCGGAATGACGTTGGGAATGAATATTACCCATTTCTTTTGTTCTGTGGAGTCTTCGTTTGTTGTTTCTGCTGCTGTTGTTGTTGTTGCTTCGGGATGAGAGATTGTATTGTCATCGTCTTGTATCGGGACACGTGCTATTCCGAACCCGAGGTTTGTTAATGATTCCACGGTGACGGTGAGTTCGGTGTGATACTGTTTGGTGATGCCGAGTTGTCATCCATTATAGAGTGTTCGTGATAGAAATGTTGCAAACGAGGCAAACATGCAAATAACTCGAGACAAATCTCACCTGAAAGGGATAAGGCTTGAACTTATTCGGAACTTTGAGAGCCTGCTCGCTGGCGACCGTAGACAAGGCTCGAAAAGCAAAGGGGCGACGAATAGGAAATTTTGTAGGTTGGCGAG
The DNA here is from genome assembly GCA_036940045.1 of Stephanocyclus meneghinianus. Classification (NCBI taxonomy): domain Eukaryota; phylum Bacillariophyta; class Thalassiosirophyceae; order Thalassiosirales; family Thalassiosiraceae; genus Stephanocyclus; species Stephanocyclus meneghinianus. The sequence continues at coordinate 11,753 of JALLPC010000109.1, read as the reverse complement.
TGCCCGTACTTGTCCACCCGCAGTGTGTGAAGGAAGCTACAGCAGGAAGGCGAAAGGAGCGAAGGACAGAAGTTGATCGCCATGCTGTTCGGCAAATTGTCGGCATTGGAAATAGCAACAGGGCAAAGGATGATGGAGAGATGGATCGCATGCTTCCTGAGGGTGTGGTACGTTAGAGTGGATCTGTCATCAATAAAAACAATCAAGGGCATGACATGGTGAAAGTGAGCCACCAGCTTAATTATGGTATTTCATAGAATTAGGTATAGTACCATAGCTTGGTTTCTGCTTGTTTTGCACACAAAAAAGTACTTCAATGTACGTTTAGGTATCGTAGTTTTATTTATATGTTGTTAACAAACAACTCTAAGACCCATCGCAGGCTCACGCCTCGCTCGCTGCAAACTAACAGCATACTATCTCAAACTGTCTCGACCGTCTCGACTATTTAATTCATTTCACACGAGGTTCGGCAACAGTATAAAACGATGATGGGAGCAGAGCCTAGTGCGGAATTAGGAATCGTCAACAACAGAATTTACGTGAATCGTCGTGTGCATATTGTGTTAGTTCGCCAGAGAGACAAATTGAAACAACCAATCAACGACTGAATTCGCTGATATCGATATCGAGCATCAAAAGGATCTTGAAGTGAAACAAACAATATGTCCATCGAACAGAAAGAAGATACAAACAACGCAACGGCATTTTCTTCCACCGCTGCCTTTCAATGGAACACACTCGCCATTCTACAATCCATATTTATTTTCGTATTGGCCGGATTTGCAGAAATCATCGGAGGATGGCTCATCTGGGCCGCTCTCAGGGGCGTTCGTATTTCGAATGACGTTTTGGCAGTCACAGCAGAAATGGAGGATGCAACCAACATCGCCGACGACGAGGACGACGCAAATGTCAATCACACAGCAACACACGCATCGCAATATGCCACCGTCAAAAAACCCTGGTATTACGCCCTGCTCGGATCGTTGACCCTCGTAGCCTACGGTTTCCTCCCGTGTCTCCAGCCTTCTGCCGGATCGAGTGGATTTGCACGAATATACGCGGCATATGGGGGTTTCTTCATCGTGCTTTCGTTTTTGATGGGGTGGGCATTGGAGGGAGTCAGTGCCAAGCCGGATGTGGGGGATTTGGTGGGTGGTGGGATCGCGTTGGTTGGTGCTGGTGTTATCATGTTTTGGCCGCGGAGTTGATGGTGATTGCGTGGTTTGTTTCATGCATGTGGAGGTTATTGAATTAATAGTGACCACAGGCCTCTTGCAGTAGTGATGGCTTCTATCGAGTGTTTTGCATGGAAATGCCACAGTTGATGAGTAGCACGTTCAAACAAGTCAGTGCGGTGGGCTAACCATGACCATAACATTTCCAGTTAATGAACAATCAACATTATTTGCATAACGGAGAAAGTTACCATTAGGACTGTGCGCACGGCCATAGAGCATCAACCACCCTTTTCATCTCTTCCTCCTCGCCACCTTTCAATCTCATCTTGACCAAAAACTCTTTCTCATATCTCTTCCTCATCCTTTTCACCCCACCGCCAAACAACAAATCATGCATCTCCAATGCCTTCTTTGCGTGTTCCCTCGCCACCCCCATTTCATTGCAGGAATACGCACACAATGCCACACGAACATGCAAAGCCACAGTGGTTTCATCGACGGGAGGGAAATTCGCAATGCAGAATTGAACACATTTCTTCCATTCCTCCAATGCCTCGATGGACCTTCCCAAGTTTTCGAGTGTGATGGCATTTAGGATGCGAAGGTTGTATTTGTCCGATTGATAATCGTCATGATCTGGATGTAGGGGTTGCTGTGGATTGAGCAAATCGTTAATCATTTCGAGACGATGGATTGGCGGCGTTGCCATTAGTTCGTTTTGCATTTCCACATCAATAAGAGGCATCGGTGTGCCATCATCATCATCATCATCATCATCTTGTTGTTGTTGTTTTTTGGAGGTTGTCCGTCGTCGTTTTGCTGTTGGTTGCAGTGCGTCTTCTTTTGTATCGTCGCATTTTTCAAGACCACAGTCTATGAAATCCATGTCCAACAGCGCAGTCCTCCGCTCTGGACTTTCACACAAGTACTCATGTTCAATGTAGCTGAAGCATAGCTCGTCACCCTTCGAAACAGGACGGTTCGTGACGAAGAAGATAACATCTCCTATGCAATATCTTTGGGAGGGCAACGATGAAAAATATCAATATCTTGATCAGTCAAATGCGAATGGAATGAATCAGCCGATGAAAATTGCATGCAGTACCAGTCATCAGACCCCACCCCGTAAGCTAACTTACCTACTGACATTTGGCACACATGAATGATTGAAAAAGCTCACTTCTGGTCCAAACAGTCCCGTCCCTTCCAAACACACCAATCCACCGTTTTGTAGATCGGGATAAACAAACAATTCACTCGATGTCTCCACACTGAGTGCGTTGTATCTAACAATGAGAGGTAGCCGGGTTTGTACTTGATGAATCGTGGATGAGTCAAAGAATGCCGAGAGAGAGGAGGCCAGCTGTTGAAAGGTTGATTCAATTTTCATCCCGAGCGTGGCGTTTGCGCATATCCATGGCGGTAGCGACAAGGACTCGTCGATCGTTCTCGGAAATAGATGCGATAGCGTGTCGGTCCACAGGGAGGGCGTGGCCATAATGGATTCTAGAGTGTGTAGGAGTATGAGACCGTTGCGGGTATTGCCGGTGGCATGGGAGAGAGAATCGAAGGAGTCGCTGGCGTCGTCTTTGTGTTGTTGTTTGTTTGTTTTTGTGGCGGTTTGTCGATTGTTTCCCTTGTTATTGTGATTGTGATCATCATCGTCGCTCGCTCCGCTGCCGTCGTCCTCGTGTCCCTTGCTGCCTTCGGTGTCGCCATCGCTTTGTTGTTCTTCTTCATCGTCCTCCTCCTCCCAATCATCCGCCTCAAATCCCATGACGAAGCAAATCGGCTTGGCCATGACCAAACGCTCGCCCGTTTTAAAATCTCGCTTGGCATAAAATCCCCTCCCCTTTTGACTCTCTCGCACTTCCATGACATCTCCCTGAAGAACGGACGTAAGAGAGGTGAGATGCCGCGGAGAGACGGAGAGAGAGACCGGCGGCGGGCGGATGGTGGAATGGTCGGAGTCGTCATCGCTGTCCTCGTTCGAGAGGAGGGCCAGATGATTTTTCGCGTACGAGATGGCTTGATCGAGGAGATCGTCCTTTGGATCATCATTGCTGTTGTCCGCCATGGTTGGGCTATTCAAAACATGTGAACAATGGACACTGACAGGAGATTGATCTAGAATAGATCTAGATTGATGTTGTGTGGATGTTGATACCTACTAGGCTGGTGACAGCTCTTACGTTTCGTCAATATCGTCGCCATAAGTTCGTCATTGTATCGTCATAGTATCGTCATAGTGTCGCCATGTTGTCGTCATTGTATCGTCATGGTGTCGCCATTCTTGTCGTGTGAGTGATTGGTGACGTGGTGGGCGTCAATTGTTGCAATGACTCGTGGGCATATCACCGCCTACTCAAATGACATGCACCCACTTTTTTCATTGGCAACGACCCTAACCCTAAATCTAAGCCTAACTTATTACTTTTCGCACAATTCCCAACGGACCTCGTAAATGTGCCACATTTTATGTTGTGTTCTGTTGAGTGCATTCGCCTTGAAGTGAGAGAAATCCCCCATGTTCTCCTACCTTGATCGAGACACCCCCTCAGAACCAGCTCAGAACTGCCTCGACGACCTTATTTTACAGGCAAACCACATTAAGCACAAAATCATTGAGCTCCGCGTGACCAACTTCGAATAGGCACGTGATATTCGCAGCGAGACCGGAAGAACTTCGTTTGTAAGCTGTTGTTGTGAACTGGGAACGCCGCCTAACTCTTGTATTTGCGCAGTATTCTCTGCATTCCATGTCCTTGCGTTGGCCTTGCCACAATCATTCGGACGCGGCATCTTTTGTCTTTTACATTGCCTTGGCTACAAGTATTGTCTCACTTTTGGTTCATCGCATTATTGATCATGACGCGTAACACTAGATGAAATACGTATGGTTTAGTGAATCGAACATGCGTGCGTCACTTCGGTGCACTTGGCCAAGCTTTTAAGTGTTACTTTTTATCAAGAATTTAACTTCTCATTGACCTCGTCTCGTTAATTGAACTCTTAGAAAAAAATTAGGCATGACCTGCATTCATCCTTGACCTAGTGTTGCACAAACACATCGTAATTCACCAAACAAGTCAGCATGTTCTCCCGCTACCGAAGAACACCGCCCTCATCCTCCAACGGGAATGATTCGTTACGATCTCCGAACAAAAGAAGAAACAACACTACCACCAACAGCAACAATCAGGATCCTTCCGCGTCATTGGAAGAATTAAGATATGCATTAAACAGACTGGAACAATTGACAGAACATTTTCATCACGTGGGCATGGCACTACTCCAGGATCTTGATGCCGCAGAACAAAAGAACGGTGTCAAACAGAATGACGGTATTGCAAAACGAGAGGCCAAAACGCCCGCAGACAAATCACTGACAGGGACTACTGACGTGTCAAAAGACAAAGACTCACCCGATACCAAAGAGTCGTCATACAAACCAACAACACGCAAACAATATCGTAGGTCTCCCTCCGCTACGGCCGCTGACCTCCTCCTCTCATCCAATGCACACTTTTTATCCATTTCTGAAAAGGATGAAGAGGAAATGGTAGAATTAATACGAAGGGTCGCAGAATTAGTGGTACTTTCGGAACGGATGGCGGGGCAGATTTTAGAGGGCAATGCTACGGGAAATGTCGACACTGGCGATTCCAGCGTCGGGGGAGAAAAGAATGATCATAAAAAGGATGGTGGAAACAGCACTGATGCCGAAGATAATGATGCCGCGGCATCGCCATATCTTGCCCTCTTCGAACTGTTCTGCGAGAGGAACGCCCTGGCAAATATTGTCAACGTTGTGACTGGTGCGGCGTTTGCGCCTCGAAAAGACCAGCAATCCAGGGAAAATAGCTCCAACAATTTACAAAACATCCCGGCCAACAAAACTCGAGCATCATGTACAACACTCAAAGCAACATCTACACCACAAATCTTACCACCGCTGACAATAGCAACGCAAGCAGTTCAGTCAGTCTCCATCCTCGTTCAAAACGTCTCCCGCGCCACTTCCCTCTACTTTCTCCTCAGCAATAATCGTGTCAACGATCTCATCGCGCTCCCCATACACTTGTACAAACGAGCAGAAATGAATCATGCTCATTATGCACGGTTTGCCAAACGAGGGGCCAAACGACCCGTTTCCTACCTAGGACTACCTTTGCCGGTGCTGCCCACGGCACAGAGCTTGACGAACTATACGAGTATGGAGATCGGGGAGTTGACCACACATTTTGTGAGTTTTTTGAAGAGTTTAGCAATGAGGGTGAATAGTGAGACCCTGCAATTCTTCTTGACTTTCCCGCTCGCCGATGATGCTGGCAGTTGTGCAAGTGAGGATACTGGTGGTGACGCGGATGTGTCACCGATTGAAAGTGTGGAAACAATGTGTTTCACGGGTGAAGGTGGAATGGCGGAAGAAACAGGGGTCGAAGTCCTGGGAGACGAATCAACATCTCATCTAGATGCAGACGTTACGAGAAACAACGCCGACGTGAATGCCGTCCATGCAATTGATACAGATCATGTTCCAGAAGTGTCTTCATCATATGACAGCTCGCAGATCATGGAGGATTCGGCAGCTACTGGGAATGAGGGTGATGCGTCTAAGGATACGTTTCCCTTGACACATCGTTCTGAGTCAGAACTTTCGCATTCCACCACGGAAGAGCCCCGCGAGAATACGTTATCGCCCTTTGTTACTGAAATTTCGACATCAATAATTGACCACTCAGCTGTGGGAAAGTCAAAAAGCACAATCGAAACAGAAGTCTCAAGCACTCCAAACTCAATGCCGACGCGCAATGTAGCTACCGCTGCATCAACATCGAACCTTCCAAACCGAATTCATCAATTTGACCGACGAGCGGGTGTAGAATTCCCATTATATGCACGGGCATTAGAGTTCTGTTCGAACGAACAAGATTCCTTCGTTCGCGTGACTGCAATGAATATATGTATGAATATGATTAGATTAGCTACTGTTCAGTATGGTGATCCTGTTGGTAGTAACACGAACGAGAATGACGAGCGATGTGACTCTGAGGTTCTTTCTCAGAGTGATGCGAATATCAATGGTCAAGACGCTTCCAGCGACCAGGACGCTATCCGACAATCACTACCAACGCTGACACCATCGGGAGTGTTGTATAAAGCGCCGTCCTTGCTGATCAGAGATCAAATTGCCATTGCTCAGTATGCATGCGATCCACGTCGATTGAGCGATCTTGTGTCACCTCTATGTGCTAGACTGACCAGTCAGTTCGGCCAGGTGGAGGCAACTGTTCGGCTATTGGACGAACTTGGTAACACATCAATACCCACGAAAGAACCAACATCAATATCACCTCTATCCAGAGCCGAAAAGAAAAGTCGTTTAAGCAACACTATTCGCGATCTTGTCGACAAAGTTCAAGACGAGCTGTTATTACTTGACGACCTTCTTAGGGTAGGTCTCATATCATTGAATGAACAGACGATTGAACTGGTGCTTGCTACTATCGTATATCCGATGTTACTTCAGCCACTGCTGTTGCCATTGCATCGTTTTACGTCGTCGACCACAACTGAAGAAGCTCAGACGCACGACGGGATGTCGGTAACATCACCCAATCGACCTGTCCCGAGTGAAGCAAAGCCAGTTATTACTCTGCAATCTCCGCCTCCCTTTTCGGAAAATATTATTAATTCATCAAGGGAAGGGGTTGGGAACCATGCCAATGATAATCCATCGGCATTCTCCGAGCAATTTCCTCCCAGTCGAAATGATCTTACGAAATGTTATTCATCTGAAGACATGGATCTTGCACCATCCAAAACAGCTCTGTTTGGCATTACAGTCATTTTTTATACGGTTTCAAATCCTTCTTTAAAGTACCTTTTATTGACTGCATTGTTGCACCCATTCGCTCCCCCAGCGTCTGGAGGTGCAGTGGTACAGACCCCACCGCAAATAACCTTAACCGGAGGAGAAGGTCCTGAAGATCTTTCAGAAACGATTCGAATGGAGGAGAATTTTTTTCTTCACTCACAGTCTGATAGAGTTGTGCCTGTGTACAGTTTCGGAACAGCTCAACAACGGAACGGCGTGGATGATTTTGAAGAAGATAATAAAACGTGTCTCTGTACGTTCATATTAGCACCAGCGTTAATTGGCGTGCTTTCAAACATATCAGACCCAACTAGAGACATGGAAGAGTATCCCAGAAGACTGAATCCTTACCGCAAGATTCTAATGTCGTTTCTATCAGGGTCTGGTGAGATGGGATGTCTTCAAAAGCTCGCTATCTTCGCCCTTCACGCAGTTGTATCATCGGCCGATAGATCTATTATTCAGGATATTATGCTTGCCTTCAGGTCGTCCAGTCCAATTTCAAAGGCGGAGAATGATTTGGCCAATTATGTCGAAACGGTTGATTCTCTTGCACTCGACCACGAAACACGTAGATTGATTGATGAGGGGGTGGAAGAGACTATAAATTGTTTATGCCAGAGTGTTATTAACAAATCGGTCACTTATGACGGTTGGTGGAAAGTCAAGTTTAACCGTGTCGCTGCGCGAACCCTTCTGGACGTAATAAGCAACAACTACCACTTCATGTGTTTAGCATTCAGTCGCCTTACCGAGATACGTTTGGAGGCGGCACACTTTTTACTGTCTCTTCCTTCCCGGTTAGATGAGAAGTCTCGTGAAGCAAATGACTCCTCCAACAAAGGCAATGATAAATCGAACCCAGTGGATAAACAACACCTTGAAACGTGGTTGTTGGACCGATTTTATTTTGACCAACCGAACAAATCATCCAATAGTGTTGTTGAACATGTCTGCTATCTTAAAGAACATGCGAACAATGTTTGTTCTAAGTCACAGTATCGTTATGGTCTTGAGGTGTTGGAGACTCAATCTGTGTCTGATGCCACTAAACTTCTTTGCGAAGATTTGCGGATAGTTGAGAATATTGTTGTGTCTGAGACAAAGGGAAACACCCCATTCCATTGCGCTGCGACGTGGGCGTTAGCTTGTTTGTCCTTGGATGCATTCTGCTTAAAATTGTCAAAAATGAAAACACGACTTCAGAATTACACAGAAAATGGAATCTCAGACACAGCTCAGCGAAATCTTGCCGAAGGAGCATTGTCATATTTTTCAGCTTCGAATGATGGAGACAGATCTGCTAACCTCGATTCACTTGCACACATATCTTCAAAACTTGCCATGGCCTTCCTTGACGAATGTGATACCTCAGATGATTCTAGAAAGAATGATGCTGCTCCGGCGCATGGATCAGTGGTATGCCTGGTGGGCAAAGCTGCGTTCCCATGTGTCTGTGAAGTATCACCATCATTTGCATCTCTTTTTACGGGTCGAACTTGTGTCTCCAATGAAGGTGTCCAGTGGCAGTCTCTTTATTTAGTTGTTGTTGGAAGGTATGTTGTTTTGGCTGAACCAGAGCGTGGTGGAAGTGGTGGTGAAGGTAGAGTTATTACCTCATGTAAATTGGCGTGCCTTGCCGTTAAAAAGGACACAACAATTCTATCCAACAACAACACACCAGCCAGAAGGCTTTTGTTGCAGCATTCTTCTGTTGACCCTCGAACCCCTCCGCTCTTCATTATTGACTCAAACTCATCGAAAAAAGGACCACAACTGGGTTCCGATGGATTACGATTGACTCGAAGTCGCATGGACCTTTGGTTCGAAGATTCAAATGCTGCTGCGCAGGCCTGGAAAGCACTTGCTGGTAAGATTGCAAAAGCACGCGCAAGGCGAGGGTCAAGGATTCGATCTGCATTGCTTGAGAGTGATCGTTGAAGACTATTCATGAAAGGATATTTGGTGACAGTAAGCAATACTTAGTTGCATAATTTTCTGGCAGTCGGGTCATTGATCTTTGGGTAGTGAAGAATGGTTTTTCCTGATCTGCTCAAACAACTCTCATGCATCGAAGTGATGTTAGTCATTTTCACACAATGTATATCTTGATTCACTCGTAGTGTGCAGAATTCACGACACTAACATCAAAAATGGAATCATCATGAATAGAGTCTGAAATATTCAAATTGTTTGTGCAATTTCGTATAGTATCATTTTTGAAAATGTGCAAGTCAAACATAAAAAAGGAGTGATTTGAAACAATATTGCACAACATGTTTTTTGGCATTTTACTTGGTTATACAACAGATTTCAAACCAGAGATGTGCTCAGATGGAATGTGTATTGCGAACTGTTGTATACTCTCTGATTAAAACAAATATGTGCAACAATCATTATGGACAAATGTATCCTTTGCTTGCTTCTTGGATATAGAAATTCCAGATTGGTTCTTACTTAAAGTGTAAGTTTATGTTGCCGGTACACTCCTGGCATTAAGTTCACTATTTACAAATATTTTCTGTGGATATGATGGATAAGCTGAGTGTCCTTAGATATGATGGAGAGCCAGGACAGTGGACCCCTGAAAAAGAAGGGATTTACCTTCTCTTTCATTCTGTTGCTGAGTAGATCCAGAACTTTCTGAACTTCCCACACCTTCCATCATGAATTGATGAACCCATGCCTCCTAGCCTATTAATTCCTTTTCAATTTCTCAGGCTGTCGAGCAAAAAAATCCTGTGAGATTGTGACATAGGCCAATAATCAGCCTTTTTGAGTATTTTTAGGTACCAAATAAAAAAACTCCCAATTAAGGGATCATCCTAACCTCCCAAGTGAGGAAGGGTCCTCACAAAGGCAAAGATCCATATCTTTGGATCTAAGCAAGAGAGAACACCCCTTGAGAGAACACCCTCAAGAGAAAGGTACAAACATACCTGGTTTGTGTAGAACCTACACAAAGCTTGTTTGTTTCATTTTGATATGAAAGGGATAGCATTGCCCTTTCATCCTCATTTGTTAATTATAATTGGTAAACTAAATGCTCACAATATCATCAACACAATAGTTGTACCCTGTTTATCTACCACAACAATATTTAATATTTTTTTACCACCAAACAGCTTAGGTCACTATCTATAGATAGCCGTTTCTGTGACCTCGCATGAAAAGCCAACAAAAAGTTTTTTCTCCGCTCCATTTTGTCAGCAGAGACTTTGTACGCTACACATGAACAAGAGCTTGCAACCATCCCACATGCATAAACAACTAGCAGCCATCTGCGGTACTTCAAAGAGCCCCTTCAAAGCTCTATTCACTGGTACATGCCTAGGTGATGTGTTCGGAAAATGAGTACCACAAAGGCAGTCTCTGATGGACTTAAAAGCCAAGAGTATCAAGGGATCCTGGATGGAGTAAACCACCCATTCCATACATATCCAAAAGGAATGTTATTCAAGTAGTGTTGGCAGTAAGCAATACCGCCAACACCATGAAGCTCACTCTACCTGGAAAGGTGGAGTTGAGGGTGTCTGTGTGGCCACACGGGACTATAGAGCAGTTCTTGATGCATGTCCAAGCAGCACTGGATGCTGTCAGGCAGAAAGGCCTTGGAGTAGCATATGACAAAGCCTGCAAGGGAGAGAAGGAGTGCATCAAAAGACTCCAAAGGGACCAAGTTGTCATCGAGGGCCACTAAAGGTCGGAAGAGAACCCTCCTCAGAAGAGGGCAGTGGAGAAGGCCATAGAGGCTGACACAAATGCTAACAAGGCAGTTCAGCCCTCTATGAAACAAATGTTCAGCCTTTACTCCATACTCACAGAGTAAGCTAGGCACCCCTGGAAGAAGATCATGAATGAACAAATTGTCTGTGCACCCTGGATGGATCTTTATGGGGAAGAACATCCTGAGAAGTGTGAGCAGTCTTGGGGGTCATCTATGGATTGCATCAACTTCCATCTGTTGACCTTGTTCTGTAGTAATGGGGCAGAGACTCAACATTTATACATATGTGTTTGGGTTGAAGAAGCCCAACAGGGTTCTGATTTGCCAATTCATCAGCCATCTTTAGCAGCTGAATAGCTACTTGGAACTATTGCCCTCTTTGTATTACTCCAGCGGGGCCATGAAGATCACCACTGCGGTGAAGCCATTTGATGACTCCAACCTTGAAAGTCACATTCTCAGAATGGTCCCAAGAGACTGGCAAGACCAATATGAGCTCAGTGGTGCAACAGTACCACAGAGTGTGCAGAAGCTTCTTGAGTCCCTAGAGCACATTGAAAAGGCCTTTGCGACCAATAAGGATCTTTAAGGGCACAAGACTTCTGCGCAGTCCAGTGACTCCCCCAAGAGGAAGATGGTTTTTTTGAAGAATGAATTCCAAAAAAGTGCCACGCAAATGCAAAGTGCTGCATTCTATGCAAAAAGCGTGGGGGCATGCAGACGACCCACAACACCCAGGAGTGCTGCAAGTATGAGAAGGATTGTACTCCAAAAAATGTTATGCCGGAAGGAAATCACATGTACCATCACATGATTCTGAGCCTTCTCATTGTAGCAGTAGTGCCTATGTGCATCTTTCTATGAAAGTTGACAAGCTCAAGACATCCAACAGGAAACTCAAGCACATGCAGAAGATATGTAAGTGCAATCCCAAAAGTGACAGCAAAAACTCTGACTTGTC
>JALLPC010000108.1:0-17291 GCA_036940045.1 Stephanocyclus meneghinianus | reverse complement strand
TGTCTGGGGTTTCATACCAAGTCAGGTAGAAACCTACACAAGCATCTCATTGTGTTGTTAGATCATATGTTCTAAGAGGTTGTAAAATCCTACACAGTTTTGTATTTTATTTGCTTCATGGTTATGTTTTAGAAACAAACAAATTAACTCATAAAAAATATTTTTGCATGAGCTTCAGCCATTTCTACAAAATAGAATGTAGTTAGTTATGGCTGAGGTCAAGTTCTCTTGCCCTTGCTTCCTTTGCTGTTGTGTTTGTGTGTATTTTGCAAGATATCAACAAGGGATGCTGCTCAGCACAAGAGGCATTGGCCCTGGTGTTAAATTCTTGACATGTTGTGAATCAGGTCCTACCAACTGTGCTAAATGGAGCTTTATCTTCACATCTTTAGGAAATTCTTTTTTTGCTTACAACATAGTATTCAGTATTTATATTAAGTATTTGGCAGTTTATTGGCATGTCTCAATGTGGAAGGAGCCAACTGAGGTTAGTTTGAGGAGCAAAACACATATGCAGTATTATTTGTTTTGTGGATTCCTCTGGATCAACATCCAAATAAGGCAATACTTGAACAAATTCATCGTAAGAATTTTACTATGAAAAAAGTTAGCATGTTGTGCACAATGACAAGGTACTTAATTAAATTCAAAAACAATGGTATTGGTCACATTAGGTTAGATAAACGTTAGTAATATGTCTTGCATTCCTTCCACTGATAGAAGAACAGACAGCTATATCTACCCATTACTCTATTTTCCCAATTGTATCATGTGACCTTATGCAGTCCCTCTGTGAGTTGATGTTTTAGTGGGCAATATCAAAGTGTTGACCCAAAAATGCACTATGTGTGGCCAGCTTGCTCATGCTGAAGGCTATGTAAGCACAATCAATAATGTCATGAGTGGATTAATTGGATTGAGTGAGGAGGCTTTACCCCCATTTGAGCACTTCATAAGAATTAAAAATTACAAGACCGTACGATGGAGGAAACAGACCAACTTTGATTTGAAGTACAAGTAACATAAAAATTGCCAAATTAATTTACACTGAGAAATATAGAGTAGTCTCAAAGCATGATTGGTATGGTAAAATATGGTGAAACAAGGGCATGACCGACTCCTAATTGATTTCTATGCTTGCCATACTGCTTGCTAGTTTGTATTTGAAACTGGGATGGAAAGTTGGATAGAAATTTCAAATAGTGCATGCAGCACCTTTGAACTGTCATTGAACCATGATAAATGAAATTTTGATAATACCATTTTGGTCTTGTAGGCAGAATATCATTCACCGAAGACAAATTGGTAGGGCTATTCAATGCTACAAAGAACCTGTAACAGCCACAAGAGATCATAAGCTTGTCCTTGTCAATGAGCAAGCTGTTGCATGCAAGTTACTAAGGTATTTTTGAAGAGCAAGAGGCAAAGACAAAATCTGCATGTACATATGGAATGGCCATTCACAAAGCCATTAGTATGCCTCAGGGATAGGATCTTTCATAGGACAATGTGTTTTTGAAGAGCAAGAGGCCAAGACAAAATCTGCATGTATATATGGGATGGCAATTCACAAAGCCATTAGTATACCTCAGGGATAGGATCTTTCATAGGACAATATAATTTGTCCTCAGCCAAAAAGTACCATAACTGTTTGATAAATGCAACCTTAGCTATCACACGTTGTACTGAACTTATTTTAGTCTACTGAATGTAATGGTATACTGTAGATTTTCGTATTGTTATCTAGCTTTCCCCAGCCCAACCAGGCTTGATGATATTCAGCACGCCTACCACCAATGAATAAACAACCGAAGAAAATGTTACAAAAAGGAAAATAAAACCACCAATTTTACTGCCCGACAACGAATCTGCGTGTAAGCCTAACAAATCTTCCTTTGTCCTTGGCAGCAAGCCAACAAACAAAACGCCACTAACTTGAATCAGTGTCGTCAGTGCTGTAAGATTCACCATTCCAGAAAGCTCACCCCGCTCCATTGCTTCTTTGCTGACATCCCAAACTCCAAGAAGCAATGTACTAAATGCTGCCGACAGCGTGTAGGCACTATTACTCATTGTGGTAAACATAGCGTAACTGGCACCCTCTGAACCTGATGGACAAAGATGCACCATCATAATCGTTGTTGGTAAGAACTGTATACCGCCGATAAAATCAGCAAAACAATCATCACCCAAAGCAAACAGAAATGGACTCAACCCAAACGTGATACCTTTAATTAAGAGAATCTGAAGAGCTGACAACACACCGTTAAGCAAAGTTGTACTGACGTAAACTGATCTCCAACTCCAGGAGATGAAGAATTTTTTGTAAGCCATGATCCCCAACCAAAGTAAAACGTACGCTGCAATCAAAAGTGAGTTCAGTTGATTGGAAGTAAATCCTAGTACTGTTTTCAAGAATTGCTTCCAGGCTGCGTTTCCAACTTGAAGCACATTGTACAAATAAACGAAACCCATTGGCTGCCATACTGCCCTTGAACAAACGGTGCTCCAAATTTCAGAGCATTGCTCCTTTGTACTCGCTACTGGCACATTCTTGGTTTCATTAAGTATATAGACAAAAGGCACAATTGAAGCTGGCAGCCCTGCCATGAGAACAACAACAGCTTTTGGTCCAAATGTGCTGTAAATGATCGTGGAGAATGGAGCAGCTACCATCAAACCAAAGAACCGGCACGCATAACATGTACTTTGAAGTTGGCCACGTGATGATTCTGGCTCAAGCTTGGCTTTTTCAGCAACAATACTATCCCCCATGACATCTGCAAACCAAAATCCGGTTCCGAACAACAGAAGACAAAAAGATAAGAACGGAATGGAAGGTGGAGCACCAGTCACAGGATTTTGTTGTGCAATTGTTTGCAAATATCTTTCAGTATCGTTGCCTCCTTCGACACTTTTTTCATGACCACCGTTCAATTGAACTGCTTCCATACTTAAATCTGAAAACATCAACAACAAGCACATGCTCAAACTCGTAACTGCCCAACCTATGAGCATGTAGCTCTTTCTCCGATACCCCGCCAACGGAAAATTGTCACTTAGGAAGCCAAACACCAATTTAAAGGTAGACGGAAGACTTTTCAACGACGATATAGTTGCTTGCTGTGCCTCCGAAGCATTCAAATCCAATGGATAAACATTTGTAAACGGGCCGGACAATCCCTGTAAAAGTCCCACCAGGAGATAACACGCAGGCACCGCAATATTTTCAGGACGGAATAGTTGAACAGTTCGGGGTGCGTTGGGGGGATAAATGTACTGATAAATGCTCTGGGGCAATCGCGTCCCGGAAGAATGAAAGTCGTCACCCGAAAACGGTGCGTTGGAAGAGGGAGCGTGTCGCTTTTGAATGTCGACGTGTTGTTCATCTTCATTTTCGTAACTAAAAATAGATTCATCGTTTTCTTCTTTGTTATCAGAGAGTGGAATCATCTCTAAAGAGTTGTCGACGTTTCTAAGCTCGCGTTTACCGTGTTCTATGGCCGCGTTATCAAGATGGTTAATAGTGTTGACGACGTCATCAGTCAAGAATGGGTTGGGAGGAGGACAAGATGCACTTTGTAGATTGACTTCTTCCCCGTAGACGTACCGACTGGCGGGGGATCCGTTCATGTTGTATGCCCTCGTTGACTTAAGCTACCAGCGGTTTGCAATCTCGGTCTTCTGGAAATGGGGGTGTTGATTATACCATTCTGCCACACAATGCTTGCTTGCGAATGATGCGAAAGACCTTACTCTAGAGAGGAGGTCACGACCACAAAGCACCGTGTCTCAATCGGGGTGACAGAAGACTCCGACATGGTTAAAATAATCTACCTAGGTAGCAATAATCTAGCTAATTTCCTAGGTATTATACTTCTTGTTGTTGTTGGCCAACATCTGCAAATCCACATCAGACAGCGGTTTCCATAATATGGCCGATGAAAAAATAATAATATCTACATAGGTAGTATTGATATTAGTGAGTAATAGGTACATAGATATGGTAATAATACACAATAAAATATACCAAGTTGTATGGTATTGTGTACGATGAGATGGTTGTGGCCGCGAGCGACGCATTGCATGATTATCACAAGTGGCGAGCCTGCGGTAAGTATGCTTTCTCGTTGACAAAATAATAGCCAATTTACAGCGACAGGTTCGCCTACTTTTTTCTGAACCAGAGATTTGGAAAGCATTTGAAGATTCGCGCCTATTTTTTTTTTTCAGCATTCAGTGTCGTTTTCTTCGGATCTGACGTAGGGGTCCACGAACTATCATCCCTGCCACGATCCATACTGTACACAATAACCACTGCATTTGGGTACCATCTATGTTAAGTGTATCATTCGAAACTAAACATTGCCAGAATTACCGCAACAACGCCACACAACAGTTGACATCCTTATTCGTCGAACACTAATCGCCTTTGCTTAGATGCAACCAAATACCTTGCGAACCCGAAAGTGAAGCTTCAAAGCGACTCCCAACGAGCAGTTTCGTCTTGTGGCGATTACGGCTTCCAGTCCGTCTCGTCCCTGAGGAAGAGCCATCGAAGACTATTCCGGAATTTCAGCGAAATGTTCCTTTTACTAATGACCGTCATATCCGCATTTGCAAATGCAACTTCCATTGATGTCAGTCCTTCCATCCACAACTCTCCCGGCGTCCCGTTGGCTGAGAAAGACTCAAGCCGACATCATCAAAGACAACAGCATCCATCGTTCGTCTGGGTACCCCAGGCAGTGAGCTATAATTCAATCAAATCATTGGAGAAACATTTTATAAGTTATCTTTCGTTTGATTCACCTTTCCAAACGACAAAATCAGCTCTTGTATTGGGGTTTTGGACCCGCAAAAATATGAATGGTCATGATGGCACCATATCAGGTACTGACAACTCTCTGTCCGATCCCTTACTAAGAGTGGATTACAAACAAGTTGATTATGAAGATGGAGATTTTTACTTTCCTGAGGAGAGTTTGGATGTATATCGTGCGAATCAAAGTCGAATTGATGACAGCTGTAACGCTAGACATCATTCTACAAAACGCATCCATAGCAATAGCACACGTGAACGAAGACGCCTGGCATCCCTCAGAAAGCTACGGCCACTCTTAGTTCCACCGTGGCTTCTTCTTTTTTTGTCTCGTACAAGAGATGGAATTAGTCATAATGTCCTGGATAACCGTACCATGTCGCTCGATTTCATAGAGCAAAATGTCACCATCATCCCAGAAATTCTTGATGGACGAAATTTCACAGAGCACAATGTCACCATCACGCCAGTCATTCCTGATAGACTACACGAACCAGGCATCATAAGAAATACCACCAATGCATTGTCTGAAATCGACGAATCACCAGCAGAGCATCATCTTGTTGATTCAGACCAACAACATTCTGCACCCGAGGCAGTAAAACCATCAGAGATGCGAATCTCAATCAAACAGCAACCTAAGAGTAACGGGTTCAGACGCTATCTTTTTCTGCGTCAACAACGCAAGGAACAATCAAAAATTAAAGAAATAAAACCCCACATCAGCAAGGAAGAAGTGAACTGCCCCATAATAGTATCTGACATTCACCAACTCCGTGAGGCAGTTTTGGTAAATAGAATTCCTCTCAGGGATGTTGGATTTCGTTTCCCTGTTCGTGGAATCGGATCGGAGGTCATTCTGCAGACATCATTGAGTGATAACAATGACACTGCCAAGAATGCATCTCCTCTCAATTTCAACAACTTTTCTACCGGAAACCAAGATGAAGCATCGATCAAAGAAACATTTGTATTCCAACGTCATGATCCAGTGATTAATGGGACACTCTCGTCTCTACTAACATGTGCAACTGAAGCTTCGCGCAATCGAAATTCATCCCGATACCGGCACGGCATTCAACTTTTATCTCGTCATCCAGTATTATCTCTTATAAGGGAACGGGTGTTGACCAACTCAACGCCTGGACATCGTCTGCCAAGTGAAACATCTTCTGGGTCTGATGCGCCCCATCTCGCCTTAGTTATCGAGGGCGGTGGCATGCGGGGCGCTGTCTCTGCTGGTATGGCTGCGGCGTTATCTACTCTTGACTTATTGGATGCATTTGATTCGGTTCATGGCTCGAGTGCAGGTGCAATCATTGGCGCTTATGTGGTGTCACGTCAACTTTGCACGGACGTGTACACTGATATTATGCCAGCCGCAGGTAGTAGATTCGCAAGTAAAAAACGGGGTATGATCAACTTTGGTGTCGATTGGTTGGCTGATCTGATTCAACGAAATCTGATGTATAGCTCAGGTTCTGGCAGAGAAATGGACAAAATCAACAATAGTGATGATACTGATGCTGTCTGTGAGTTGGTTGACGAAATTTCGGATGGTGACATTGATAGCAGCGTTGGAAATTCTTCGGTTTGGATTTGCGAGGATGAAATACCCATGACTAGCGTTGAATTGGCGATGGGGAAGATATCATCCGCGCCACGAAGACGAACTCCATGGTCGGACGACCATTACGATGGGCTCCTTCTTGAATCAGTGGAGTACTTAGCTTCACAGGCGTACTCTTTCATGGAGACCGCGATAACAAAGCCTCTTTCCTATGGAGTCAAACATGCCGGGAATGCATTGCGTCCGGCTCTTTCTGCTCTCGATTTTGCGGCTTCAATGCGTCAATACTTGAGAAGAAAGCCTGGGATGAACCTAACTTATGTGTTAGATGGAATAATGGACGAAAATCGTAAGTTGCTGTTGCTTGATATGAAAATAATAAAAGACGACTCCAGTCTAATCACTTGTTATGTCTCTTTCTCTAAAATGAAACACTAGACGGACTTCGGCCTTTTGATGTTGATGCATTCAAAGCAAATGATAAGAAACAACCCTTGTATGTCGTAGCATCTACGGTGTCAAAAGGTGGAGCAGGGGATATGGAGACTGTAGCATTCAACTCTGCGGAAGGAGACTTTTTTGGTCTCTCACAAGACGTCAAACACTCGAACATAGAGCAGGATGTGCAACAGAGCTGGTATCGACGAATATGGAATGTGGTGAAAAGGACGTCATCTTCTTTATATTCTGTCGTCTACACAGCACTCTTTTCTGACCCAATAGAAGTTGCTGAGACTATACTCCCCCCAGGAACCAACGGCATGGGAGGCCTTGTAAACAGACGAAAACGGATAGTGTCAACAAAGCAACATGAAGAAAGTATCTATGATCCCACTCAACGAATGAACAATGAAGGAAAGGCTGGAATATTTCCTTGCTTGGAAGGTAAGTCCATCCAAAATTATTAGATAAGGTGCGGGCGTTTTCATTTCCAAATCTCAGTTATGCACGTTGCACCGATTCAAGCGAGCATGCTAGTCCCAGGTGCAGCCGGTCCTCCAATTCAACTTTTGCGCAGTAACAATCGCCAATTCATAGAACCCAAAAGAAAGTTACCGAGATTCATCCCACGTCGTCGAAGTGTATCAGCTTTCTTGGATAAACAAAAGGAGTTTTCTCATCTTTGTTTTGATGCCTTTTGCTATGGTTAGATTATGATTTTCTTTTTGTGCCCCTCAATTGGTTTTTGTTTATCACGACGATCAAGCCTCACACACATCCATTGGCTGGTTTGCTTCCTCCAGAGCCAATACCTTACAGATCTGCTGTCGAAAAAGCCGGAGCGACTCACGTTTTGGCTCTTCGATCCCGTCCCGATGGTTGTGTTGTTGAAACTAGGCAGCATCTCTACGAGCGAGTTGTTGGCCCCATATACTTTCGCCAGCATGGTATGAACAATGTTGCCAAGTTATTCTCTAGTGGTGGAAGTCAATATAGATACATAGAAGATGTTTTGACGCTCAACGAGGGCCTCGCTCAAGGTGTTGCAATCGGTATCAATGAAGCCCAGTCTTTCCATCCGATGGGTGTAAGAATTCCTCCGACACGATTATTATTCGGCAATGACAAGGCAGCGCCAGTGTCAAAGACTGATATTGACAATTGGAAACGTGCTCATGTTCTGCCCATCACCCTGCCATTCGGGACGCCAGAACTCCCTACACTGTCACAAGACAGAGAGGAAATATTAAAGGCTGTACGCCATGGGTATGGTACGTCTTTGTGCGATGAATAATGCATTACGATTTCTTACAACCTATAATAAAATGTGTCAACCCAACCTTGTACTGTACAGCTGCTGCGTTCGATATCCTTGCCCCAATTGCCGCACTTCCATTTGATAGTAAAACTATTCCAGGTGAAAGAGTAGCCGAAATTCTTTTTCCGGACGGAGACGACGACATTGATGTGTTGAACAAGCCCATCAAGATTAAACCATCTTACATCGGATCAGGTAGAAGTGGAGATGTTGTCAAAGAACTGAAGAAGCGTGAGAAATTCGCGGCCTGGGTAACTGGGAAGAGAGAGGCAAAGCGTAAAGCACAGCAAGAAGTTGCTCAGCACCCACAAGGGTCATTAGCGCAAATGATTCAACGCCGATCCTCTGCCTACCATGAATCGGACCAATATGTTCGGGACGGATCTAATACGTTGGTATGGCTTGAGACTGAGGCATTGCTTGCTGCATTGCCGGGCTTTCGTAACGGAAAGTTAGACCATATTGCAGACAGCTTACTGTCCAACGAAATACGAAAAAAACAAAGCTAGCTTATTGCGATTCGATGAGGGGCTTGGTAATAGTTTGTACAATAACATTGAAAATGTTTATTAGAAACACTTGTTTGTCGTGTAATGCCTCTTGATGGCATCCTCATCTGAATGATTCAACTCGATTTCACATATAATCTCTTGTACGGCTCAGTCAAATAAGGAGACTTTCCACCCTCATCCGTTCTGATGACTGTCACTTCCAGAACGGAAGTCGAAGACATTTCCAGCAAGCCCTCATCCAAATCCAACAACTTACTGGCAAATGGCTCGGATGTCGCCAAACATACGATTTTGTAGGATGTGTCCGCCCCTCCGTCGTTTTCCTGAGGCAAGTCAACCCACGTCTTCATCATTGGAAAGGAAACTATGTGAAACCCTTCTGCCAACGGAGACAATGGGTCCATCTGTGCAATGAAATTCGCCACCTTTCCAAGAACAGGTTCTACATTCAAACTCGGGAACAATGTCTCCCGCCCCCCGTCCTCTTCGCCTTCTGTACCACTTCGCAGCAAGAATCCCTCGACATGAAACATGTTTTCCATGGCAATACTTAGCGTAGTCCACTGCCGTGCGATCGGTTGACTGTTCAATCCGTAATTCCTCCAGGATGTGACAACGCCCCCGTCGTCTCCTTCGTCGACATGCGGGACGCGAACATCGAGTCCCATGGAGACATAAGACAAGATCCCGCCTTTGAACAATACGTTCAAGGTGGGACGGGTCTGTAAGGTGGTCAAATCTCTGGGCCACCATAATTCCTTGGTGGTGGTGGGATCGACCCATCCTTCGTCGTGGGGGAAATTGTGTAGTCCCGCTCCTGCTATGGGCTCTATTTGTAAGGAGCAATGTTGTCGATTGGTTTCGGTGGAATCATTGTCGCTATTGTTGCCGTCGTCGTCTTGGACGATCCATCGGCGAAAGGTCTGGACGTACATTCCCGGTAGACTTTCGATGTTCCCTCCCGGAAGACCTACGATTTTGATATCGCCGGAGGATGGGGAGGCGAATCCGTGACTGGGTTCTGCGATGAGGAGCGGCCATGTCAAGAGCCAACGGGCGAGTTTCGACTTCATGAGAGCGGTATTCGTTTTTGTTGACGAACTGACTGAAGCAACGGTCGCTGCTAATGGCTAAATGCGGTTTTTTGGGGGCGATGCTATACGGATGATGAAGAGGCATCTGTCATTCTTTCACTTCTGTCTGTGTTCTCGCGCTGTTGTCGCTTGCATCGAAGGAATTAAGGAGGAGGACGGATGACTCATGACTCATGAGCTGCTCTCATGAGATGTTTAGGACATGGCGCCAAAATATTGTCACTGAATTCAGTGATGTTTTGCGCCACGTGTAACGTCTACCTGTGAATTTATTGTACATCTTGGATTATTTGGATTCGACATTACAAAAAGGTATGGTATTGTATCGTAAAGTATGTAATTCGTACTATGTAATATGGATGGTGACGTGATGGCCTGTGATGGCTTTCCAGGACGCGATGTATGCAGTGGTTGAGCAAGACAAAGTAATGTTTTCACCTCGCCAACACAACATGATGTAATTGTCGTGACAAAGACAGGCGAAAACGGACGATTCCGCCGCTCTGCTGTGCTCTCTCTCTCTCTCGCCACGGCAACCAGTAACCCCAACCACCAAGATGACCTGCCCCATCGATCAATGCGTGCTGAACTTCCACGCGCTTCTTCATCGCTCGAGCAAACTGCTCCATGAAATAGACGACATTGATTGGAAGGCTCTCGCCATCGAATCCATCGCGCCGTCCACGCCAGACGACAAGTCGTGTAACGCCATTGATTCGGACGAACGTGACCGCAGCGACGACGAAAGCGAAGACGAAAATGACTTATTCGGGATGCTGGGGGGATACGAAAGCGATCAATTGGAGGACGGCGAAAATGCGCGACAAGAGAATCTTATCGATGATGAATTTGAGGATGATGATCAAGAAGACGAAGCCACCCTGCTCAAACGAGCGGCGGCGGTGCATTCTGCTTTGCTTATGGCACTACATGCGCCTATGGATGTCAAGACTACTGGGGAAGACATGATCAATGTATTCGATCTCATAACTAGCATTATTGAGAAGACAAATCACACGAAAGAACCTGCTGCCGCCGCTCAGGATGATGCATCAAACCAGTTGGCCATCATGCTGTCATACACACTTTCTCCATCGACATTCGATAATCGACCCACAAGCTTTCGTAGAAGCCAAGAACGATGGAATCAAATCTGCTCGACCAATGCTCTACTCACCATTCAATTTCTCCTGCACTTGCTGATGCAGTCGGAATCGTTATTGTCTGCAAAATCGAGTGCACTGTTGAAAGGTTGGAATGCTGTAATGCTGCCTCTTTTGTTGGGCAATACAGATTCAGCTGAAACACATCAAAAGATTCCCTTGCTCATCAAAAATGATGCCTTGCGAGACGCAGTGTTGAATTTGACACCCTCCCACGTGGCCATATCTTCCCCATCCTCGGACAACATTTCCAAACAAGTCACCAACACATGCAATTTATGCATACACGCAATTCGTGATACAACCACTTCTCTGAATGTGGTGGCACGTCATAAGAAGATCCGTGTACTTTGTCAACTGTTGATTCATTTGTTTGACAATATCCCCAAACTTACAAAAGGCACAGAGCTCGATGCAGCAGCGTTGCAAAATCGTGTCAGGGATGCAATTCATCATGCGGTTCGAATCATCCTCCATGGCATATGCTACGAGACTGTTCCTTCCGAAGGCAGTGGTCAAGAGGACGATGCTCTAGTTCATCCTCCCATGTTGTCGATCGAGGGACTTCGTATCATCACTGGAATGTTGTTGCCGAAGCTGTATCCTCCTCCGTCGGGTGATTCCAAGGCCAACAAAACTTTCACAAAGGTTACAAAGACGGCTATAAATACAGCGGATGAGAGGGCATTGGAACTGTGGACCGAGATTTTGATGCTGCTTTCTCCGTATTCAACCGACTTGATAGACGCAGGCTTGGGGAAACGGAGACGATGCAAAAACTGGTGAGCATTATTTCGTTTGGTTCTTCGATTCTTTCTGTTTCCGGTCGACTCATTTCTTGTCGGGACCATTCTATTCGTCATTTGTATCCGACCTACCAAGGAATCACGCAGCGCCACTTTCCGCGACTGCAATTCTCTGCGTTATTCTGCCTGTTTTTCTTGATATGGAATTACCTACAACGGTTGCGAAGAATAAAGATAATGGCAACCCTTCGAATTGGAAAGTAGACCAAACTCGTCGATGCCGCCCAGCAATGCAGGCCAGTGTCTGGAACCTTCTTCGGGGTTGTCTTGGCCGTTGTGATGATTCTCCCAATTTCACTGGTGCGTCGCGCTCTGGAGAGTGTGGGGATGGCGGTGGACGTGGAACATCCTTGTTGTCTCGCCAAACGAAGAATGGTTTTGCTGCTGATGGACACAACGATGACGGAACTCCCGAGGATTGCCCGACGGACCAGCTTCTCCGCCGGCGGTCGGCTCATTGTGTAAGACTTTTGGTAGAACACGAACGAGAGAGGCTCAAGCGTGAAACGTCTGACAAAAGACGGAAAAATCGGGGTGGCAAAAATGATAACGCCGAACCTCACAGCAATGAGGTGGAGTTCGCAGATGTTTGGATGAAATACGTCCTTGTCTTCGAAATGTTGGAAATGGAGATTGAATTGCATCTGGTAGATCAAGTTTGGCCGACAATGAAGGAGCTTGCTTCTCATGTCACCTGCGTATCAATGAAATATCGCAACGTCGACGATGAATCAGAGACAGAAATACTTTCTCGTTTACCATGTCTTGTCTGGGATGATATTGCTTCCGTCCTTAAGCGCGTTCTACTGTCGGAGGCGCCAACCCTTCGTAAACTTGGCCTTTATCGATTTCTTAGAGGTGATTCAGGTGTAGATATCAATGTTCAAGAAACGTCGACAAATGAGGATGACAATGAAGGTGAAAGTCGGGACCCCAATGTCTTTATGAACAAACCTAAAAGCAAGTACAAGATTAAGAAGGACGCAGGCGGAGACTTGACGACATATCAGCCAGCACCTCTTTCTATCGTTTCTGTGGCGTTTGTGCTCGATGCTGTCATTGTATCATATGACTCAATTATTGGGGTAAATCCGATCTGCTTTTGTTTATTGCCATATTATACAATTGAGTGCATTGTCTCACATCCTCTCGTCGTTATCATGCTAGACAAAAGTGGGCACAAATATGCAAATAGAGGAAGACGGTCAATTGAAGTCCGAAAGCATCACTCCCCTGCTGTCTAACTTTCTCTCAAACTACGCCATCACTTTGGCAGCGAGTGATGGAGAAAACACACAGTTGGGTGAATATATAAATCAAGTTCTAGGCCCTCGTCTTGTGAGAGGGACAAAGCCACGGTCTCTCGTTACTTTTTTTCGCTCAGTGGCCACCGCCCTTGAATCAATATCTGCTGCATCTTTGCCATCGGCAGTTTTCGAGCCAGCAACGCTTCGCGAGACAATTAGAACTATGCTAGCTGAGTTTTCATCTGGAGGAGCACCTAAGTCGTTGCAAGATATGTTGAAGCGTGACTTGGCACTGGCATTGCAACACACTACACCGTGGAAAAATCCAGATGTTACGCTTGTTTTACAGGTTCTAGCTCTTTTTCCGCCGGAAGAGTCCACTGCCAAATCGAAAGGCGAAACAAGTCACAAAAAAGTGTCTCTGCAGCAAAGTGCACGTGTTGCCCTGACTGCATGGCTTCAAAAGCTTGGAAATGGAAACTGGGCAACAACTGCAGCATCAGCGTGTAGCTCTGCTTTTGTTTTGGGAGATCTCCTGCCGTTCACCGACTTTGACTGGATAGCAGGCGTGAACGGTCCGGAGCGTGAAACAGGGATGGCTCTATGTGTGCTGGCCACGCTTCTGGCAAATGCGAGTGAAACCCTTTGGCCGGCAATTTTCAAAGGCCTTCAAAATCATCCTACCGTTGACACTCTATCGACATCTTTTAATAAGACTAATCGATCTATGATCTTGCTGGAATGCGGTTGTCGTGAAGGAGTTCTTTCTGGGATGGGAAACGGGGACCTTGTAGCAGTCAAAAATCACTGTCTACTGCCTCCTCCTCCTAACATTGAAAAAATACTGCACAATTCCGTCCTGTTTGTAACCTCACAACTCACACATGTATCGAAGACTTTGGTCGGTGTTACCAGCAAAGGTGGAAGTTCTTTTTCTGGAGCAAACCGGTCTTCAGAAGCAAGTGCCGTATCTAATCATGTTGTAGTGCTGGTTGGACAAATGGCGATACTGCATCAATCCTTCCCATCTAGTGTCTCGATTTCGCTTGCTGCGAACACATCCCTAGCGAATGCAGTAGACTCTATAACAAAGGGCACCGCCAATATTGTGGAAAGCCAGATCCTCATGTATGCAGCACTATCATGTGGGGCGGAGTTCATAGGCAACGACCGTCTTGCTCAAATTACAAAGACTTGTGAAACAATTCTTGACATCGATTCCTCCAGCAAGATTGGTGTGGATGTTAGAAAAGACACTAAGCAAGCTCTACGATCTATTTCTCAGTACGCCAAGTGGGGTTGTGTGTCACTTCTCATTCCGATTTTGAAGGAAAAAGAGCGGGAAAATGACGAGTCTATCTCTTCACAGAATATAAGGCAATTGAGTCACCGAATAATTCAAGTTGCAAGGGAAGCAGTCGAGTCCACACCAGTGATTGCTCTCTCACCCCTGTTCAAATCTGTCGTTTCAAGTGGTGAGAATATAGTTTCATTGCATCCCGCGCAACCGTCGGGAAACATTCCAGAAGATCATCCATTCTTGACTTCGCTCCAAGCTACAATCACTACACTGTTTGCAATATTGGACGAAGAGAATACTAGTTCTACCTGGGTTTACATGTTGCATGAGATTTGTAAGCTTATCTTTCGCCCAAAGCTTCTTCGCGTAGAATACGAAATGGCCTACGCGAACGACAAACAAAGTTCGATGCCTGTTTTACGTGCCTTCGAAAAGTTGTTGGCAATGGGGGGCACATCAAAACCTCATATTTGCAAAACGGCTGTAAGTATGATTTCGTCGGCATGGCTGGGCGAAAACGGTTCAAATGACACGGGAATCCTTGCCATTCCATACCGCAACCATATTATTAATCTTCTATTGTACAAGGAAGGAAAAGTAGATGAAAGTGCTTCACACCAGTATTCTTATCAAGACACCGTCGACGGACTTTTACCAAAGAACACGGATGTTTCAAGCATCACACGTGGATTTGTGCTTGTTTTTCTTTCAAAACTCCCTTCTATTGAGTCAATATCAAGAGATGTTCTGACGGATTTGGTTCACTTTGTCATTGATGGGTTGCTCGACATTGGCTGTGCCGGACCAGCCATCGGCAAGCCGTTTATAACCGGAAGTGAAGAGTGTAAGTTGTTTTTTGCATGTGTTGATTTATCCGACGACAATTTTATAGATTCTTTCTTCCCGCTTCAGATGCACGTGCTACCCGTTCGTGGCAAGCTCTATGCCTCTTAAGTCGTTTTGTGACAGAGGATAAAGCACAAGATATAGCCACTAGAATATTTCAGGCAATGTCGAACAATACTCACGGTCCTGTGCGCTATTTCATCGAAGTGTGAGTAGTTGGCATACTGTCAACGTGATCTTTTTATTTTTACTACCATAATGCTAAAGGCATCTAACATTCCCGTCCGTGATCCAGGTTTGCTATTCAATGCACTCGCAAGTATCCAGAGGTCTTTGGTCGCCATTATATTCGTGAGATTAATCGCACGGATCTATCACTTCAGTATGTATCTTCCCTTATGGTGTTGGGGGGCAACATTATTGTGGGAAACTACAGTTCATCGTTCTTTAAGGATTCAAGTGAAAAAAGAATTAAGGAAGTTCTCTGCGGAGTCATCCCATGGCTGTCAAGTACTCAGGGTAAGTGCTTTTAGGTAACATCTAACACTGAAGCACTGTTCTTGCCCCAACTACATCTTCCTATGCTTTGTCCTTAGGGTTTTCGCGAGCGATTGCTCAGCAATTAGTTCACAAGCTGATTCCACTGGTAGTTGATGTTAGCTCTAGTATTACTCGTGATGGCAACTGTGAAGATTCTGCTGTGATTGCATCCATATATTCTTTCCTAGAAAACAATGGTGAAATGAGCAGACTCCGTGCAAAACAACAAAAGTTCTTCGACTCGTATGATGTGGATGGTACTTGTTCACTTGATGGTCTACTTTCTATTCCTGTAGATGAAGGTGAAGAAGCAAATCCATTGCATTTGGTTGAAGCTATAAAGGACTGCCTTGCTGAGGTGTACAACGAACTTCATGATGAAGATGCGCCACTATGGAAACAAATGGAGGACATTTCAATACATGATAACTCTGCTTACTCTCCTAATGCTGGGAAAGATGACTGCAGTTTCTTTGATGAGACCACGCTGGTAAACTTTCAGCGAAAAATCCTTCCTATTGATGCATTGGATTTAAGCATACAATCATTGTGGGATCAAAGGCTTTTCAACGCAGCAGGGAAAAAGAAGCAGAATCTCATCATTTGTGCTACTCTTGTAGATAAAGTGCCAAACCTTGCTGGCCTGGCTCGAACTGCTGAAATCTTTGCTGCCAAAACTTTGGTGATGCCAAATCTGTTAGTAAGGAAACAAGATGATTTCAAAACGATATCTGCTAGTGCTAACGATTGGATTGAAATGGAAGAATGCAAAGAGGAGGCCTTGTTGAAGTGGATATACACGAAAAAATCTCAGGGGTTTACTATTGTAGGTCTTGAGCAGACCTCATCTAGTAAATGCATCACAAAGTTTTGTTTCCCTGACAAGACTGTGCTGTTGCTGGGTAAAGAAAAAGAAGGGTAAGTTCATTATTTGCGTTGCACACTTGCAAATTTTGACGCCAATCTAACATTTTATTTCTCGCTTAACAGCATACCTGTGGAGTACTTGTCAGCCGTTGATCAGTGTTGCGAGATTCCACAATTGGGTATCATTAGGAGTTTAAATGTTCATGTCACGGGTGCAATCGCTATTTGGAAGTATACTGAGCAGATGATGCGCAAACACACAGGATGAATGTTAAATTCCAAATGTGTCATTGATTTGAAGTCCAAATAAAAAGATACATAAGAAATGTTCAATTAGGTAAGAAAATCAAGAAAAGCGAGATAATCAAAGTTTCATAATTTTGATGCGAATCTCTGGTTAATATAATGTAGGTAATATAAAGCATGCAATTCAAAACAAATGCAGTTTCCCCCCCCCCAAGTGCAGTCTTCTTGATGATCAAACTAACATGTAAAATGCAAAATGCACTGTCAAATGATGTCAAATGAGGTCTGATGTTAGGGGTTGTCAATCATTTGTCTGTGATCATTATCATTACAAAAACAGTTGACTCCCACTATTTTAGTGACACGGCGTACTGCGATATGTATGTATCGCAAATGTTGTGATAATTTTTTTACATGTTCTCGCAGTTTTTCGCTTAACTGTTGGGGAGAAAATGCCTTCTAAGTCAATAATCTGACGATTTTCTGTCACATCGCTTTAGTTTTCATAATGATCATGAT
>JALLPC010000107.1:0-17272 GCA_036940045.1 Stephanocyclus meneghinianus | reverse complement strand
TGTCAGCTTGTCATTGTAATAACCCCAAGTCCCATAATCTTTTGATTTCCTTTTTGGTAACTTCTAAGTTCTTTTGGGGTATTGGAAAAGTCCGGCCATGGTATGAATGTGCTCCTTCTTTCAATTGGAGGGAGAATGGCTTGCAATCCCATCCACCTAGTGTCCCGTCAAACAGCTCCTCAAAGTCTTATAGGAGCTCCAGTAACAATAATGATCTGGGACACTCAGATGTTTGCAGTCATGTTCTACAACTGCCCTGAGATCTGCCTTTTCATTGTTGGTCTCAAGGATTTACATGAAGTGTTTTGTGGCCTCAAGTGTGCTCTGTGGTTCTTTGGACATGTCTTGATAGATAATTTTATTTACAGTCCAAGACTTCTCAATTTGAGCTCATGATTTTAATTTATTGTTGTCTCTCATTGGCAGTGAGATTTCATTCAGTGTTATTTCTTTTGTCCAAAAGTCAAAGACAATCCCTTACTCTCTTACATGATGTTACTGCCAAGAATGAGGTCAAACCCTGGTTTGATCTGGCATTTGTGTCATATTCTACAAAGTCAGTTTGTAATTGTTTCCCCTGCTTGCAGAATAATCAAAGAGTATTACTCTGATTTTTACCCTTGCAGCTGTCTAGAAGCTCCCATTTGACATATGCCAAGACTTTGGCACCTGCCTAGTCAGGTAGGGAAAGTGTTTGTCTCTTCCTTTTGGGAGGAAGAAAAGGTCTCAATCAGACCCTGAGTCCAGTAGAACTTTTATTTTGTTACTGGGGCAACCTTTCAGATGTTGTTTGTTTGCTCTGGAAGATTGATATTTGCTCAATGGTTCCATGATGGTTATTAATGCTGTAACTCCTAGCCAGTCTTTGGTTTTTATATTGTCATTGTCGTTAGTACCATTTTTGGGGGTTTTGACAATGAAGTTGTCACTGGGAGCACATAAAGTGTCCTCAGTGACATTCATTTTGTGATAGCAATTTTTTTGCTGTATTTTTTTTTAAATTTTTTATCTTTACCTTTTTATTTTGATTTTTAATCCAGAATAGTTTTTGACATGATGCCATGACATAGCTCCCCATTCATGAGACAACCTCCACAAAAATGTCAAGTAGATTGTGATTTGCTCCACGAGCAGGAGGACTTCTCATCGAGCAAATTGGTGCAATTTTCACACATTTTTGTCAATTTTTCACAAAAATGTGTGTTTAGGCAAAGGTGACTTGTACGATACTGGGAAAATAGTGATTCCCATAAAAGAATTCTATTGGCACTCAAGTGAGATACCGTATAAGCGTCAACTTGTATGGTACGCAAATGCGAACAAGTTTTCCTGTTGAAATTGTTTCTTTTTTTCGAACAAGAGTGAACTCGATTTAAGCCCGACCGGCTTTGGAGGGTTAAAAGAATTGCTACTTATTCGCAAGCACGTGGAACGACATCTATCTTTTTCAAAATTTCAACTCCATTAGCTAAACGTACAACGAACGAGAAAATATTTGTCCTCTAGACTAGCTTCGACGAAGAAATTTGTTGTCACGACAGGTTGCGTGGAGTTCTACGCGAGTTGTATGGTTGCCCTCAACGTTTCTAACCGACGACAGGTGCCGTCGTGTTGGTCTTGCGGCCACTATAACCAGCATGGCAAAGTAATGGCCGAAAATCGCAGGACGTGTCCTCCAGACCTTGGTTTGAATCGTTCTATGGTATGGTACCCGATTGAATCACATGAACAACGACTGGATCCTTTTTGTATGCATCGGTGCCGATTGAATAGAGGGTGAATGATCTGCAGGAATAAATCCGTTTGAATTTCGCCAGCGCATTAACTACGATACCAACGAGACATTCGCTCGACCGACGTAGCAAGAATTGAATCGCACGATGGACGCCCCCGAAGCCGCGAAGAGCAGCGCCGCCAACACCCCTCTCAAACCCGCCGGACAGGCCGCCTCCGATCGATCGGAACTGGCTCAAAATATCGCTGCTGCCGCCATCGCCACAGCGTTACACTCCACGTGTTTCCAACCCCCTCTGAGTAGCCCTGCGTCAACCCCCCTCCGACCTACGAACAGCTCGTTCGTGGCAGCTCCTCCGGATTGGAGCGCCATTGCCGATCCGCCTTCATCGCAGAAGCCAACTCAGCAGCAAGCTCAACAAGGCAAGCAGCAGCAACAGCAATATTGCACGCCGCAACGACTGGGAAGCACGGAAAGCCAAGGCTCCAGACCCGAAGCCATGTTTCCAGTCCCGTTTGGACAGAATTCTTCCAGCGGCTCGGGGGGAATGGGGGCTGTCGTGGGACCTGCAGCGGTGAGTCGATCCTACGATAATTCTCCCAGGGGCGGAGCGAGCATCACCAACAGTTTCTCGGGAAGTGCTAGCGGGACCAGTCAGGGGCCTCATCCGCAGCAGCAGGGAGCCGTTGCACTTGCCGCCGGAGCAGCTCTGCCTTTGCCTCCTTATTCGATCAAGCCGCCGCCGACGGCAGCAATGGTGCCGCAGCTCTCACTGTCTCGCTCGGGGGATACGCTCAACTCGAATCCACAAAATATCGCCGTGAATACTTCGATTAATTCAAGCATGGCGGCGGGCAATGCGAACCAAATGTCGCAACAGCAACAGAGGGGAGAGGGGGCAGCGAATGCTGATGCCTCAGTGCTCTTGGGGTTGGAGGAGTTGGAGAGACAGCAGGCGGATTTAGAGAAGCGGAGGGCGAATGAGGCGGCCAGGTGAGTCCAAGCAGAATGATTGAACTATCGATCAATCATCTTGATGGAAGGATTTTGCGACGGTTATTTTCGACTGCTGCAACATTCTAATTAATCATGGCTGTTGGTTGGTTCATCTGCTTGAATTCTCTGGCTGTTGAATAAATCCTTTTTTATTTCATTGTCTTACATATGCGAATCGCCGCATCATATCCAATTTAGAGAAACGCTACGAAAGCAAGAAGAACAACACCAAAGAGAAAGAGAAAGATCCTCTACAGCCTACAGCACGGGTCTACCGCCACTCGCCCCCGTTCTCTCGGGAGAGAGCGCTCACTATCCAGACCACGACAGGCGTAGAAAGGGGGGAGGCGAGGGCGTCGGAATCAATGTACCCAGTCAGATTCACTTGATGGATGAAGAGGAGACGTTGACAAGTGAGGTCACAGACAAGGGTTTGCAGGGGGATATGAAGAGGGTGACGAGTATTGAAAAGTTGGGCAAGCTAAGAGGTCAAATGTCTGTGGTAAGTCGAAAATACAGACTGAGTCACATGTTTTTAATGAACGAATCTACTATGCTTCTTACACTTCAATTATACGTCCCATCCGCAACAGAGTCTGCGCAGGTTACGCTCTTGGTCACTAAGTGCCACCAACGACAACCCCGTCGGTTCCGTCGATTCGACTCAAAACGCCACACTCAGTCGTTCCAGTGGAGTGGGCGTCGAAGCGGTCCAACAATCATCCGCGACGATTCAAGAACCTTATTTGGAGGACGGCGAGCTGAAACCTCTAATTTATGGATATTTGCATAAGCTGGGGAGAAATGGGCATTGGCAGAAGAGATTCTTTGAAACGAATGGGGAGAGGTTGACTTATTACAAGAGCGTAAAGAGGACAAAAGTGTTGGCTACTTTGGATTTGTGCAAGGTGAGTATCGGTCACAAAACTAACAAGTTACGAAGGCTGACACCCATTTTTTGATCTCGTCAATCCATGAATTCATTTTCAACCTCCACCATCAGGTTGGCGAAATCGCCATAGACCGAACAGATCCCGACGCCTGTACGTTTACCATCCAAGTATCGAACCGCCCCTACTACCTCCGTGCTGAAGACAAAACCCAATGCAACGATTGGGTAATCACCCTCAACCGCGCTAGAGAGGCTCGTATGAACGTGGGAAACATTCAGCTTGTTAAACCAAAATTGGATGATCCTCATCGGAGCCAGGCAGGGAGCGATGAATATGCCCCGTGCATTGTCATCTCAGCGTTACGTCCTCGAACGCATGGCTCAGATCTTCCTCCTGATTTGTTGACTTGTCATACGGAGGAGGAACAGCAGCAGATCGAGGTCATGGGAAATTGGGACCATTTCCAGACTCAGTCAATAGATGCTGCCGCCAAAGCATCGCCCAAGGCTCCTCTTGCAGCGTCATCGCCAGTGGCGAGTCAGCCGATGGCGAAATGGCAGAAGAAGCATTCCACTATGCATCAGCTGAGTTTGAGGTTTTTGAAGTGGGCGAGGTCGATAACCAAACAGGCGGATGCCTGTCGGAGAGAAAAAGTGAGTTAAGGGAGCTGTTGCATTCGTTCTTGATCCATCTCAAGTACCTTTCTTGGGATATTTTCCCCCGCTCCATCGTACAATGAATTAACGTTCCAACGCTTTTCTTCACTTTGCAATCAGGACGTGGTAGTGGTTCCATCTCATGTTCTACGATCCATCAACCAACAAAATTTGACTCAACCCGCTGCGTCTGGCATTCAAGGGACCTCCTCGGCTCGAAGAAAAGTATCTGGATCAGGTTCTGATCTCCCCGTACTGGCTGAGGAACCCCCGATAGCAGGACGAGGGGAAGGCCCTAATAGATCTCGGACCAGTACTGAGTCAACTGCCGGGGGGATTGGGGGAAGTCAATATGTTTGAGTCGTGTCGTGCAAAGCCTTTCAGTGTGTGATCTTATTAAGTGGGAACCATTCAGAGCATATATTAGTTTTCCTCTGTGGATGCCTCTATTTTTGATCCACGGGCTGCAAAGTTTGTGTTGATTTCCATGTCGCTTTATGTACGTTGAAAGTTCTTGTTAGTTAGATGAAGTCTAAGATGAAAAAATAGGATTGCCTTGTTCTCTTTTTATACAATGGCGAACTTCTGTTAGAGGTAGATAACAGTAACTAGTCCAACCTTTTCAAGATAATCCTTTTCCTTCTAACAAGAGCTCATAACATAACTATATTGTTAAGGCAGAAAAGTAAAGTGCTATCCATCAACATTAAAATAGTTATCAATTCTAAATACTGAGACCACACACTCATCCAGGTCACAGATAGGCTATTTCGATTCCTGACAGTACCTAGGCCACTTATTTTACCCACAAGGCCCAATATATTTAGTCAGAGTAGTTCCGCCACCCTTTTGCCCAAGTGTAGACAACCATTGTCTTGAACCCTCTCTATGCTCGGAACAATAGAAGTTTTCAATTGTCATAAGCCTGAAGCCCACATTCAGTTCAGCTCCTCACACTTGAAAATATTACAAGAGGAAATACATTTAACATGCATATGCTTCATCATGAAACTTTTCAATTATGTGATCTTACACTTTCAATACCTCTCAGGTCTCTCATAGAAGTAGAATTTACTAGCTAGCGGTGTTCATCCGATTCTATAAAGAGTTGCTTCAGGCTCCTCAAACACTATAAGTGAGCCATTTCACAATCAACAACTGGGAGCATGGAATGTAATCAGACTCATATAAGGACCAAGTCTGCAGGCCCCTTCCGAGCTCAAAGAGTGTGATTCAGCCAACAGCATAAATGATGCAATGATCAATCCCAAATGCATCTGATAATGAATCTGCCAAAATAGCAAGAACTCTGCACTGTCTTCTGTATGTGATATCAGCACCAGCAAAATCTGTTTGACACTGAACTGAAGCTTTGATGAAGATGATTTATCAGACATGTGAAACAACCTGCCCTCTTGCTGATTTGAGAGCACTGGAATGCCATGACACAAACGGCAAGTCCCTTGAATCATGAGGAAAAAGTGGTATCTGAAAAGAAGAGGCATGATCATGACCCAAGTGATACAGGAAAGAATAATCAATTTTAATGTATCACACAAAGTACGGTTGCGCCTCCAGAGTTTGCTACCTTCCATTACAATTGTCAGCAGACAGTACTAGACAAGTGCCAACCACTCCTATCCAATTACATTGGTCATGCAAGCGATGGCATCAGTGGTGCTCGTGTATAATGTACAATTCATGCAGTAATTGTACCACATGAAATCCAAGTAGTACTTAAGGTGAGTTGGTGCCAAACTTGCACCAACTCGCAGTAGTTGGGATACCTCCAAAAAGCCTCCTGTAAAATAATATCTTTTAGGTCTCTACGAAGATGTTTTGAGCTGATAACCTAAGTATGGGACTTGTAATGATGAAAGCGGGACTCTTGGTTGTGCCCGTGGAAGTAAAGCTCCTTGAGGTATGGTACCATATCCATAGTGAGAATGATAGAATAAGGATGCACCAGTGACAATGGCGACCTTCTGTATGCGATAACGACGATGATACTGTTCCCTCGAAACACGCTGGTGAAGGCATTTTGGTCATGTCGTGAGCATTAAATATCATGAATAGAGTAATCACACTTCGATGTTTCGCTGCGCAATCAAGTCCGAGAGCGACACGCTTACGCTGCTATGACGAGCGACATTTCTCTCGCGTCAAAAGCAGCTTTCTGCCATCTCTGTTTTCAGCGAGGGACGTCACTAAAATCACATGCGGTGGTCGCTGGCAGAATTATTTGAGCACACGTAATGGATTTGATATTCCCTGGCAGCGTGTGCTCAGTACAAATGTTGCGGCTTCGGCTGCGAGGGATCCATCGTCTCCATTGAGTCAAGATTTGAACATGGTTAGTGCCTGATGCGTGTTACATTCACATAATGTCCATTTCGCTCAAATTAACATCTCTCTTCTCCATAAAAATACACCAACGTGACTATATCAAATAGAAAATTTCTTCCTTGTCTGAATCGGGGGATATCGCGAAAGCGGGAGAACTGTTAAACCAGACACAATCAGAGGCACTAATTCTGAATAAAAAAGAATTGCTGCCTGACATCGGCAGCTATACGGACTATATGAATGCATTATTAAACGCACAAAAGCAAATGATTGGTTCGGATCAGGAATCAGCAGCTCGAATAGTAGCATTGGCGGATAAGGCTCACGATCTTTTAGTTCAAATGGAGGATATTTCAGGGGTCTCTGATAAACATTCCTCCATGCGATTATCGGGTGTTGCGATTAGCGAGCTTCGACAGCCAACCCTTCGACCAGCGACTTTTCATTACGATTCTGTCATTTTATCCTTTGCCAATGCTACAATTGCGGCACAAGAAGCAAATTACTCAACAAATTTTACCATGAATGCACCGTACTTGTCACGAAGTTGGCTCCAACGTATGGAGACTCTAGCATTAGACCCTAGTTCCGGTATATCGCCCACCGTAGAGTCTTATCATCATGTCATGGCGGCATGCTCTGCAACTGCGATGCCAAACATGCGAAGTAAGGCAGCTTTGCTCACACAGGCCATTTTTGACAAATTGAAACACAGTAATACGCTAAGCCCTACGGTTCAGGAATATCGCCTGATGTTGCGAACTTGGTGTGCAAGTTTGTGTAAAGATTCCGCCTTCAAGGCAACAGGAGTTTGGATGTCTATGCAAAGAGCTTTCAGAATGGGAGATGAAGCGATGGAACCAACCTTGGAAGATGGTAAAATGGTGTTGGAGGCATGGTCGAGAGCTACGTAAGTTGTATTTTTTTGTCATTTTCACACTCTTCTTCTTGTTGTGTTTTTGTCGCGGCTCAATCTTGCTTGGAAATTGTTAATCAGAAACAAACACTCTGCACGACGAGCTCAAAACATCCTAACAGAAATGGAAAAGCTCTACATGGCCAAAAAGACAACAGTTCGACCTGATTTAGATTGCTACCGGTTCGTGTTGATCGCCATGTCTCGGTCCAAAGTTCCTGAAGTAGGGACAAATATTCCAGCAATATTCAAAGCATTGGAAGATAATCAACTGTTTCCTGACACAGAATGTTTTGATCTGGCGATCGAAACACTTACAAATTGTACTAAATACTCTAGGGACGATGAAGCCTATGAGTTTTCGAAAATGACTGAACGAATGCTCGTACAAATGGAAAAAGAACACGATCGTTCCAGCGTATCTTTCGTAAAGCCATCAGCCAA
Organism: Stephanocyclus meneghinianus; assembly: GCA_036940045.1. Classification (NCBI taxonomy): domain Eukaryota; phylum Bacillariophyta; class Thalassiosirophyceae; order Thalassiosirales; family Thalassiosiraceae; genus Stephanocyclus; species Stephanocyclus meneghinianus. The sequence goes on along the minus strand of JALLPC010000107.1, from coordinate 9,286 downwards.
GTCATACACAAATGTTATCCAAGCGCTGGCAGCCAGGAAAACGAAGCATGCAGCAGAGAAAGCTGCAGCACTTCTCAAGAGAATGGAAGTCGAGTTTGCTGCTGGTGACAAATCCATGAAGCCGACGAGGGATAGCTATGTAGGAGTCATTCATGCCTATGGTACAAGTGGATCGGGAAAGAGCTTTATCAAAGCTAATGAAGTGCTACAACGAATGATCACACAATACTTGAACGGAAATGAAGCCGCTCGTCCTGATTCCTGTTCCTATCATGCTGTCATTAAAGCCTGTGCTCGTGTTCCTAATAGTAAATCTGCAACCCCGGAACGTGAAAAAGAGGCGCTGCTAGTAGCCATATCGACGGTCGAACGTATGAAGAAGTCAGATCATGTGCATCCCAATGCCAAATCATATTTCCTCCTTTTGCAGTGTTGCGTCTACCTCCTACCGCCTGGGAATGAACGAGAAAGGGCTCTATGCTCTGTGTTTCGCAGCTGCACCAAAGATGGCTTGGTTAGTCAGCAAATTCTGCAAGAGTTTCAATCGGCAACATCCGCCGAAACATATCACCGTGAAGTTGTATCTGATGCACCATATTACGACAACGTGAGGATCATTCCTGAAAAGTGGACACGCAATCTGGGTTACAGAGTTCGAGTGAGAGATAACACTCAGGAGGGGGGCGGTATCGGAAAGAGGAGTCCTATTATTTCTGTAACAGGGACCATTGTCTCATCGAATGCGTACAATGATCACAGGATGAGGAGGAGATGGTTGAAGAAAGGTCAACAGTTGCTCCAAGGAGGCAGAGTTTAAACCTGTCCTACTGACTCGAATACTAGCTAAACAAATGCGAATCTTCAGTGTTATTGCCTGGAGGATAATTATTTGCCATTCCCTTTTGATACGATAGGTTGGACGAGAGAATTTTTTAGATGATACTTTTACCAACACAAGATGCTCTTTATTTTCAAGAAGTCCGTTAATCAATGCACACGCCTCCCGTCATTCTTCACAATTTTGTTTGATGAATAACTTATTAGACTTCAGATAACTTTATTGACTTCAACAGTCTTCAGCTACGAACACGTAAAATGTTCGTTTTTCTGTGAAAATACACGGCTTGGAGGACATTGACAGGTTTTCTAAACTGTCGGCCGTGTCGGTCGATAGATGCTGCTGCAGTTGGAGAAAGTTCTCGTTGCTGCCAGCATTGGACATTATTGACAACAAATTACCGATGTTCTGGCCATACGATAATACATTTCCTAAGCACCTGACTAATGGCACTTCCAATACTAATGCTTTCATTCAAACTTCTAAATGATCAATGTTTTGCTTCCTCTGTGTAAAAAGAACAGAACAAAGCGGGAAGGACTTCCAAGTGTTATATAGTAGATCGTGCTTAATCTACCTAGACAAAACAACTGTTGCATATAATGAATTACCCAAACAATTTCTACAGGAAATTATCATGGTGACAAGGCAATCTCTGTGATTGAAAGATAAATGCAGAATTCTCTGAAGTTGATCGCGTTTATGATTTTCTTTTCTTCTTATCTTTCCTGCCAGAGTCCCCATCACAAGCCTTTTCGCGACCCTTCTTTACATACCTTTCGTATCGTTTTAACAATTCTTCATCAGTTATGTGGTCTTTGGTATGTCTCTTCCTTGCATCTTCATTCGTTCGCTTTTGCAAAGCCTCATCCCATGTAGCGCGGACAGATTTATGAAATCCCCCAAAGGATCGACGCCCAATAATGTCGGATCCTTGGCCATACATGTCGACTACTGTGGCGATTTCAAGCATGATTGTTTGATTCTCTGATGTATTTGAAGTTGTGATTGTGTCAATGTCTCGTTTTCTTTCATTGTCAGAAAGTATTCTACCATCACGTTCGGGTTGCCTTATAGCTTTAGCATCAGATTCTATTGAATTTTCAAATTTGGCGCTAATCTCATTGGATCGCGTCGTTGCGTTTGCTCCATTCAAACCACTCAAAGAAGAAGGAGAGGCGGTTGCTGCATCTAAAGGCTTTCTCTGCATAAAGCGCATTCCCATGGTCGCACTCGAGAGTTTCTTTGCGTGCTGTTTGATGCGTGTAGCATCCCATGTGCTGACAGCGCTGTCTCGCTGATGCTGTTCGCTCGCATGGGGTTTCGCTGTGCCCGGTTTCCACATTGTTGTCATGCGCTGAAAGAAAATGTCAGCCTCAATAAGTTTTTCTTTTGGTGTTCAACAGCACCTATGGATCCGCCTATTTGCCACTGTTGTTAGCATTCTGTGATGGATGGTTCACAAGATAGAGATACAATACTGGACATTCTATATTATAGCATATTATGGTACACAATATAATATTATGTATGGTACCATACGGTGTGATGGAATGAGGATGAAACGAGGAAGATTTTAGTTGATGGTTGTGAGGGAGGGTTAGTCTAAGGGTTTACGATTACCTTGATAGTTGCCATTATTGCGTTAAAGATTCAAATTTTTATGCTTCAATTAATAAACCACATTTGGCAAACAAAGGTATCTTCGCCATTAGGTTCACGGGGCCTCTTGTGGTACTACATTTTTTTGATCGGTCATAACTGAGCCAAACCAAGGGGGATCTTGATGATGCAACCACTATGCTCCACACATACTAGTGACTGATATATGTAATGATTTTTATTGCTGGGATTTACATATTCAACTAAATATATAAGTGCCCAGTGCACAATCATCACTGCAGATCTTTGAGAGACAATATCGAGACTAACTCCATCTCACCAGAGTTTAAGCCCCCAACTCTAACATTATCTTCGAAGCCACTTTTTGGAAGTGGCAAAAATATGCCAAATATCCACCAATGGCTGCGCAACATCATTTTGCAGATCATCCCTATAACAAGTCTTCAGGTCTCTCAACTTTAAAGGCCGAATTTATGACCATTATCTTTGGTAGCTAGTTTGGTGACCATTGTTCATGGCAACAATTCATGCTCTGATTCTTCCAAAGATCATAATTTTGAGTCTGTTGATGACAACAATATCAGTAACAACATTCAACCACTCTGTTCTGATGAAACTGATGAATCTAGTGTCAGTAATACTGAGATCCTTCCCAATGAACCCAAAAGATATCTCTGCTGAGCCCCCCCCTCACTCATAAATCCTGATTAATTGAAAAATCTTCAATGGGCTATGAGGCTTGATGAGATGAAGCGAATGGAGGAATCAACTTAGCTGCTATGTGAGAATTGATTCAATTTTTGCATGAAGGGTCAAATAAAATGAAAATTTCTCTCACTAGTTAAGAGCTCGCCTATTCTGTTGCTCTAGATGCATGCCATTTTTTAGTTTGAAGAGCGAGGGGGTAGCAAGTTTGAAGGGGGATTTTGAGGCACTCTGAGAGTAGCATTGTTGACAATGGTGCCTGCCATTGAGAAGATGTGTCAATACTTGGAAAAATGAAATTGATTATGGCACACAAGAGTATAAAATGGGGATTTTTTGGAAGTGACATTGCAACTTTAGAATATGAAACAAATCTTGACTCTGTCATTTTACATGTTACAGAAATTATGGTGCCATTGAAATTGAAGTATGAAGTAAGCTCCTCCCTGGCAAGCAGACATGGGTAACCCTGAGTTCATGGTAGAAGGTACCTGCATGTTTTGGCGAGCCTACAAATTCCTATGTTACTCATTAACAGAAATTTGGCGATAACTCAGTTCCACATGTAATCACAATGACGTCACAATGATGTCATACTATGACGTATATTGCAGATATTTTTTCGATCCGGCAAGCTCAAGTAGTATATGGTATCGTTCTATCTCTCTCTCTCTATTTTATTATGGTATCGTACCATACTATGTTGTACTCGATAATATTGCAGCAACAATGCACGCCAAACTCACACAAATAATAGTTATTCTCCCGAGAGCTGTGGCATGAGGAATGATCGAGATCTCTCCACCGTATCTCTCCTTGGTGTTTTCCTTCACTTTCGTCATCAGATAAAATGCTACGCTCTAGCTCCGCTTCCTCCCTCTCGACTGGAGCCACCGGTCTCGTCTCCAGCAAATCCACAAAGTCTGCGACACTGGCGTACCTCCAGTCTTACGAAACCATGGTGCGAATGCAAGACGACGAGGCGGAGAAAACTAGTGATTTTCTGAGGGGAGCTCTGGTGCGCATTCGATTTTTGGGACGGCGTGGCGAAGGCGCCAGCGGCAGCGTGGGCAACAACCAGGAAGACGCACCGGAAGGAATGCTGACCTACCTAGAAATGAGAAGGTGTCTGCTTCGATTGGGATACGCGTGGAACCGATCCCTGCCCCAGTCTGCGCCAGGAACGAGCTCTCACTTTTACGATGACGATTCCATTAGCATCGCTTCGGGAAAGTCTTCCTCGTCTCGCGTCAGCGGAGCCAGCGGCAGGGTCCTTGGGGGCAAACGGAAAAAGAGGGATGTTTTGGCAACGGACAATCAGCTAATCATGCTCATCAGTATTTTGGTTGAGATGGAGGAGCGCCATCGAGCGGACATGATCGCCATGGACTCACAACAGCCAGAAGAGGATCACGTGTGCTCCAGAGGATTGTTTCTTCCTGAATTGATACAGGCTTATAAATTGGTTATTGGAGGGATGCAATCGCTTCAAGCACTAGAGAATGGATTGAACTATGGCAGTACCAACGACTTACAGGGCGAAGCTTTGTCTGAGAGGATACGAGAGAGGACCAAAGGATTACTGAGATCTTTTGGTCCACATCAAACACTGCCATTGGATCAGTCTCCCCCGCCTCCTTCTCCTTTCAAGACTAACAGTACCACGACCAGGGATGGACTCGCTTCCCCGTCCAAACAACTGTACACTTCTCCATCCAGACGAAAATCTCGAGTAAAGTCAATCACCGATGCAGGACTGTCCAAACCTCGTCTCGCAGACGACAACATACGGAAATTGATGCTCAATAAAGACTCGGCACTTGCCAAAATCGTGGAAGAGCACGAATCTGAAATGAATGCGATGGCCTCAAGCATGGAGGCGCTCAAGGCGCAAGAAATGTCTAGTCGATCCGCACTTGCTGATCGAAAAAAGAAAGCGCGAATGGCACTAGCAGCATTAGCCACTATTGTGTTTGTCGTAGCGGTCTATTGGGAACACCAGCGAAGAATGTGGGTCCAGCGTCAAATCGCTCTGGGACGAGAAGCAGAACGTCTCAAGTCTGCCAAAGAGATCCAACAACTCTCTCTGCAGAGAGATGGGATACGACAGAAGTTGAACACTCTGGAGGGCACCGCGCGATATCAGCAGTCTCGTCTGGTGGAATTGGAATCATCCACCAACTCCATGTTGGATGAGATTGCAGAACTAGAACAGAAGTGGTGGATTGATCAAGCGGAGATGGGACGGTGCCATCTTTCCCTTAAAGAGATTGAGGGAGATTTCACTAAATTAGAGGATAGCATTCATGAGGCGGAAGAGGAGCAAGGTTGGTGCATGAATAGATTGCGTGGAAGAGAGGCTGAGTTGAATTCATTGCGATTTGCTAGGATCAGTGATGATGATGTTGCTCTTAGTCGCAGTGATGTTAGAGCACTCACAGTTGCAGCCACAGCGACATCTGAGAAACTCAAAAATGAAAAACCCGTCAAATTAGAAATGAAATACAATCGATCCGTTCGCAACGCGATGATGTTACGACAAGTATATTCAGGTCTGGGTGGTGTTGCTGCAAGCGTTGCATTGCGTGGTGCCTTTCCTAAACTCTTTTCTCTTTTGACTGCTAACGGTAGTGTGGTCGCTCCCACAACCACCGCGGCTATTGCTGCAACACCAAAGAAGATGTTCATGAATATCAAGTGGGTGGATAGGGTTCATGCCGCGACGGTGGTTCTTTTGGTCGTGAGGACAGCGGTGCTTTTCTTTTTTCCATAGGGCAGTATAGTTTTGTTTCAACTAAAGATATAATCGACAGGTTGTGTAGTTAATTCCTTCTTTTCCGATGTAGTTTGTACGGAAGAAATTCGTTCACATTGACAAATGTTATGCAAATGTGTTTTTCCAACACCGTTGACCCGGTCAACCATCTAGGACTGGTGGAAAAAGCCATTCATTGCATCTGTTTGCTGCACATCCTTTGAGGCGATTTTAGGCACCTGCAGGGACTCAAAAGACAAGAAGATCAACTACACAGAGAAAGGCACTAGTTAACGAGATTTAGACCAAGTCAACTTACTCAACAAATTTCTAGCAAACCCAATGAGATCTAAATTTGCTTGTGTCTGTGCAACAAAACTAGCTTTCAGATAGTGCAGGTATTTCTTGCTAGAAGAAGTACAGAGCCCCTTTGGATTAGATCTTTTTCCTGCTTTGCAGTTGCTGCGGTGTCTTCATAGAGAGCTGTTGCAAGACACCATGAAGAACCAGTACAAGACATGAATAAACTAAACAGAGTAGGCACTAGTCAATGAGATTTAGACCATGCCATTTACTCAACAAATTTCTAGCAAAAACTAATGAGATCTAAATTTGCCTGTGTCTCTTTAACAAAACTAACTTTCAGATAGTGCAGGTATTTCTTGTTAGAGGAAGTGCAGGGCCAACTTGGATTAGATATTTTTCCTGCTTTGCAGTTGCTGCAGTGTCTTCATAGAGAGCTGTTGCAAGATACCACGACGAACCAAAAAAATGTTAAGAGAAGAAAGTGCTATAGGCAGAGGATGTCTCTACAAAAAAGTTGTCAAGACAGGAAGTTCCCAAGTCAATAGCTCTCATGACAATCTACCCTCCAATCTTGTATAGACATCATTTCTAAGACAAAGCTCAATGGGAAAAATGGGAAAAAGAAAAAGTAGGTTATTGTTGATTTGCTAGAAGATTGTCAAATAATTTTTGCACGACCTAAGAAGGAAGCAATATTGCTGTCAAACCAGATTGAGTATTTCTCAACTTTTTTGAGAAAAATCACATCAAATTGAACATGTTGGGTGTTCTCCAAAAATTCTCTACATCATTCTAGAACTAGATTTCAAAAAATAGACTACAGCTGGAGTCATTGATGATGAAAAATTCAACAAAATTATTTAAACTCCCAAATTCTAATAGCTTGAGCATTCAATATTTTGTTACCAACAACAGCACAACCCAACTGGCCACAACAGCCCAATGGCACAATAGGGTTGCTCATTCATACCATTATCAGGTGAAGATTTTGGCTCAACAATAATATTTTTCTAAACCTTCTCTTTCATTGAGACCCATGGGCATATACTCTGGTATGTCATATCCAAGTTCTCATGAAAAAAAATCCATTTGGAATGTCCTCACTTAAAGTTGATCAATACAAAAATCAAGATTGAGATATTGCATTGGTCTTATTGCTTTTGACTTGGGTATATAGGATAAGATTAGGGTGTTTAGAGTAATTTTGAGGTAAATATGAGGATTGTTGGATATTATGGGGAGTTACGCTAATTAAAAATGAGTTCAAAAAATTATCTAATCAATTGAAGATTCAATTAAGTTGCATCTCTAGAACATGTCTTATATTTCAATTATCTTGAAACCCAAATCAGACCATCTTGGCTGCTTGTTAAATAATTTTAGAGGTATACTTCCTTGCTCAATTACTTTGCTGTTTAAAGTGTAAAACAGCAAATTCATCATTGCATCTTTATTTGCGATAGTTTGTGGTTAATAAACAATCCAACATTTCATTATGGTGTGGATGATTAGCCTTCATTTTTCATTTTTCATCAAATTCTTAGAAAAATTGAACACAATAACAATTAACTCATATCACTTCACATCTTTTTGAGATGATTGCTTCTTGGATGAGTGATGTCCCCTGCTTCCATGTTACAGGAGCAGAATGAATAAGGCAAAGAGAATGCTGCCGATTATTCGTGTTCTAGGTAAGATAAAATAATAAGAATCAACTGCAATCAAGTAGTCAACTCATTTTGATTCATGAGAAAAAGACCAATAACAAAATACACAACAATCAACTGTTTTGAATCACTCACTGTCTTATTTGTGGCTTTGCCAAAACTTGAATATCTGCAATATAAACTACTTCAGTGGAATGTGTGTGTTGATTCAATTATGCAAGCAAGTGCTGATGAGTTTGCACTGTTTCAGAAAACTTGAGGTGGCAGAAAAATTGGTGGGCTGCGGAGATTGGCTGGTTGCCTCAAGAATGAGCCAGTGAGACACATTATGAAGGTACAACCATGTCAGTACAGCAACGGAGGGGAAGGGGTTGAAAGTTTGGTGGATTCATTAAGTAATGGAGATGCTTGGTCATTGTGGCTTTGTGATGTGGTAGATTGTTTTCAACCATCCATGTGACATACACAGCTCATGGAGCACCTACAGGTGCAACTAAAAATTGACAGATGTAGTGTTGTCTCCTAATGTTACCTAAGCTACAATGCATTGCTCAATTTATCTTATATTAGATAACAAATTGCCTTCAATGAAATACAGAACATGTATAAGTAAGATCCATTAACACCCAAACAATCCCAATCAAAGGAAGGAATAACTACTAAAGCCAAAATGAATCCCAATGTGCAAAGCCGGATCTACATGACAGTGGCATGCTAAGTAGGCACAGATCGTATTAGATGCAGAATGCAGATAAGTATGCTAAAGTGCTAGAATGCCCTGAAATCTATGCAATAATGACAACATCACATCACTAAATTAATAACTTCTTGCAATGTATCTAATTTTCTGTAATCTTCAATGACTGTCTTATTTTTGTTTCCAATCTTTTTTGTTGACACTAAGTCCTCACTCCAATCTATCAAAGTTTAACTTCATGTTTACTTACTGATTTTTTGGAAAAATCAATACAATTGATGCACAATGGACATTTGAATAGTGCCCAACTGCAACTTAGAGTAAATATATAGGGCCTCTGACCACTTGTATTTTTCAGCACATATCCATTGGGCCTTTGAAGGCTGAAGGCCTTTGAGTGAGTAATAACACAATTGGAGACCACTTGAATGTGATTGAGTGCACATGAATGCCTTTGAGTGAGTGAAACACCTGACTGCACATGAAGGCCTTTTAGTGAGTGTGAACACTGCCCAAGTGGGTTTGAGTGCATGTGAATGCCTTTGAGTGGGTGTGAATATCCCCTGAACTTGATTGAGTGCATGTGAACCCTTTGAGTGAGTATGAACACTCCCTGAATGTGATTGAGTACATCTGGATGCCTTCAAGTGAGGATTGAGTGCTTTAGCAATCCATATGAAGCACTTTTGGCCATT
>JALLPC010000106.1:0-21237 GCA_036940045.1 Stephanocyclus meneghinianus | reverse complement strand
GGAGGACAAGGAGGACAAGGAGGACAAGGAGGACAAGGAGGACAAGGAAGACAAGAAGGAGAAGGAGAAAAGTCTCAATTTCCAGTACAATGAAGCTTTTCTAAAAACTTTGAAATGACTTGTACAATTTTTGTAAATTAGTGTTTCTTTTTCAAATAATGTTAAAATTTGTATCAATCTATGAATAACTGTCGAGGAGATTTTTTCACTGCTTGATTATGACTGGATTAATTTCCAGTAGTGTCCTGATTTTTGACTGCCACTCATGGTTTTCTGAGGGGGTATCTGTAATCTATCATCAATGCTCAGAACAATGTTATGGTGACAAGTGAAGACCACGGATCTAGTCAAAACATAACACTATTAATGATCTTACTTGGTCAACAATTGAACAGCTGTGGCTGAAGAGCTGGTACAATGTTGCTTGCATCTGTCCTGGTTTGAGAGGTCCAACTGTCATACTTAACTACAAATGATGTTCAAGGAAAAGTTTTGTGTGGATGTTGGATGCACAGATTACAGACAGCAATAACCTGAATTAAAATTACTTACCAGCTGGTGTTGTAAAACTTTGAATTATTAGTTATAAGATGCACCGTCAAGGTTTGACTAATAATGATAGATTTTGCTCATTTAATTTTTCATCACCTATTATTATTATTCTAACTATCACAATTGAAGATGTTGCATCTTCAGTGAACATCACCATGTCTCTGGGCAAAGGTATTGTCTAAAATCATGGAACAATGAAGAGCAATTAGGCAGATATTGTACAGACACATTCATACTGAGATATTCGATTTTGTCAGTTTCTTTGTGCAACAAGGTCACAAAACCAAACAGAGATTTGGAAATGAAATATTAATCAGTCATTACTTTTTTGTTTTTACAAAAATGTCAAAGCTGCATTACAGCATGTATCAGCAATTGAATCATCTTTATGTCCTCTACAAGTATCATTACGTGACATTAGCATTACAACTGAAAAATGTGTTTCATGAAGAGGAATGCACTGGGTTATCAATTCATACAGTGTTTGGTATAGAAAGTTATTGAGACTCCCTTTCAGAAAAAAATCCACACAAAGAATAGTTAAAATGTAGAGCCTCATTTTGCGACCCTTGCATTTTTTTCAACCTCAAACACCTCCAAATATCTATCCACTTTCTCAATAAACGCCATTGCAGCCTTGACATCCCTGTTAATTAATGTAGTATTTTTGCTGTACTTTTTATTCTCAAATGTTTCCTGGTTTGCACTCCTCCAAAATCTGCCCATGATGAATCGGAGATAATCAATGCATGCCAGTTGGTATTGCCTCCATGCTACATTCCTTGGAAACTTCCATTTTTTGTGACATTCATGCCCCCCTTCTGTCTTTAAACTCTTTTTATTTAATGCATCCTCCAAAGCACATAGATATTGTTCAACCAAATATTGTTCTTTTCCATTTTCCAAGTCACTAGGGAGAACAGCATGTACAATGTGCATTGCAACATCACTCATGCCATAACCAATACCAACACAACTGAAGTCTATCATGACAGCATTGTTGCCGCCACCATCAGTAAACTCATTTGTGGGAAGAAATACATTCTGCAATAGATCCCAGTAAGCACAAGTAACTTTCAACAGGCGTGAGCATCCAAATGCAACGCAACTCACCATGGCTTTATAGTCTCCATGAACCAAGGTGGCATATTCTTCTTGCACTCCCGGAGTCAACTCATTCGAAACATATTCCGCCATATCGTAGATTCGTCGGCCCAAAGCGGCAACACTGGACTTTTCCAAAATTTTGGTGTCATTCAAACCGACGAAATTTTCTCGGAACGATTCCCAGCTCGAAATAATGTTTTGTAACTCCTTTGGATTACGGAACTTCAAATGATAGGAACCACCGGCACTGGACAGTCGATCTGAAATTTGTTGCAGCAACGAAACATTTCCCCATGCTGATGCGTGAAGTTGAGCCACCGCTTTGAGACACAAAATGGATTCTTGAGTTGTAATGGGTGAATTTTGATAGTATCCATGGGAGGGAGACAGGGATTGCAATAAAATGTATCCCCCTTTGCCAGCGAGATCTCGTTGAAGTTCGTCTGGACCAGCAGAACATGGCGCATGAACGTCTGTCGCAGGCGAATGTTCATCGATCAATCCCTCCAAATCATATTCGGCACGGTAACATGTCGGAATCATGCTTCCGAGAGCGGACGATGCCTTCTCTCGGCCAGTGACGTCCCCAAGAAGCAAGGGAACAATTTCCTTGTAAAATCTCACCTCGGTGCGCAAATAGATTAAGGTCCTCCTCATGTCCGTCCACGATTTGTGCAGGTAGGAAGATGCGGAAACTCGCTTGAGAAACAGCTCGGTCTCTTCCAAATCAACCGGTGGATCTGCCCCATCTCGATCGTCGATTGGCGAATGTTCCGCTTCGGAGAGGGAGCTGGAATGACGCGCCAATATTCGCGTACCCTCGGCGTTGCCTTGGACTATGTTGTCTAGAGGATGATACGATACGACAGTGGGAATGGCATGCGCCAGGATGGGTAGGAGTTCGTCGGGAGGTGTCTGCATGGTGGACAGTCACCGGCGTGATTGTGATGTTGGAACAAGGGCGGGACGACGGCGGGACGACGGCGAGACGGCACAGAGGAGGCAGAGGTTGAAGGCCCATTGACGGGGGCGGGAAGCAACAAATGGTGGGCGGACGTGGTAGGCGCTGTAATCATCTGAAATACTTAAACTCTTCGCGAACGTCAGTCACATTACCTTCGTTTGACCCAAACCAGAACCACGAAGAAGCAACAAAGACCATCGGGAGAATATGACTAAGATAGAATGACCATGATGACAGTAAGCCACACCTTCACCACAAAAAATGTTAGCAATTTTTTGTCGTTGTCCCAATGCTGATATGATGGACTTTTGTGATTAAAAGAGACCACAAACAGATATCACTGTTTTTCGAACACGCATCAACCACCACCGCCCTCATGTCCCTATGAATAGCACAGGAATCGACGCCTCCTACCCCTTCACCCCCTCCCTAACAAAACTCGCCCTCTCTCTCAAACCCCACCCAACGCAACATCGCCAAGCATGCATCGTCACGATCCTACGCGTCATCGACAACATCCTACAAGACCCCTCCCGCGCCAATCCCAAACTACGCAGAATCAAAGTGGCCAATCCCGCATTCTGGAACCGAGCCGCACAATGGGACGGATGCATCGCCTTCCTCACACAATGTGGATTTGCGCCTTCGGGAGAGGGGGATACCGGTGTGCCGCAGCATCTCAAGTTTGAGCCGGAGTCCAATCACTCACGAGAGCGATTGTTGCGAGGGAGAGACGCGTTGGTGCAATTTGCGGTGGGGTGTTTGTCGCTGCAGGAACATTTGATGCCGGCGTGTCCCATGGTGCAGAAGCCCAGTTCTCATCACGGGGGAAATTCTCTTGACGTGGTTGCTGCAGTACATTTGTCTGCAAAGGGATTGAAACTTGGTTTCACAGAACATGGGACTGGACTGGAGGCGCTTCGTGAGACGAAAGCCACAACAGCTCAGGCAGTAGCGCCAGAACAACCGCAGTCGATTCATGGTCCGCCACCGACGATAGGCGCAGAACAATCGCAATGGATCGATGGTTCTCATGGTAATGAGAACACAAAAAAGAAAGTATCAGAGATACAGTTACAGCATATCGAAGCCGTCGAGACTCCTGGACAAGTACATTCTGAAATCAACATGAAGATAGACGATCAAGATTCAAATAGAAATAATGAAGCAGCAGCAGCAGCAGCACCAGCAATCGAGACATCGTCTTGTTCAATTCCATCAGACTTGAATGAAGATTCCAAAACCCAACAAAATTCATTAGACTTAGAAACAAACGAGACCGCTGTTAAGGCACTTGGGGAGGTCATTTTTGTGCAGCAACCTGAGACAACTATGCCGGCATCGAATCAGGATCACAATACTACAAGAGAATCAGTAGTTACAGAAGTAAATACTTCTATTTCTCCTGACGCTTCTTTTGGCGCCAACCTTCCCGGCCCTGCGCCTAGCCATACCGCAGGTGTAGAGGCTAAAGCACACAACGAAACAACGAAATTGACAACCCAGACGGAGCACGCTGCATTGCCGCAATCTCTCAAAGACGAATCAATCAATGGTGTTTCCTCTCAGTCACCTAATGCTAAATTGAGCTCATCCTATACAAATCAATCCAGCCTCGACGGGTCCGGGAATTCAGTAGTTGAGCCTACATGCCAATTATCTCGAACAAGAAATGAAATGCACGATGGTATTCAGACTGAACCGACCACCTTCACGAACAACGCGTCATCCGGCGTTGTTTCTTTGCAAGAACAAACAAAGTCGACACCTGCTGACGATAAGAAGATACCAAACTCACAAATTTATACTCCCGAGTCTGATGACTTGGAAGATTTGCTTCAAGAAATCTATCACGAGCTCAATGACAACGTTTCTCCTTCAGCCCATCTATCTAATGTCGCAAACAATATTGCTCGTCAGGAAAAGGAAACTAATAATATTGTTCTCCCGTCACCTGATACTAATGTCGTTTTAGATCACAACATAAAATCGATCGGTGTGGATGCAGACACTGCTAAGTTCGTAATCGATAACAAGGATCAGCCGATAGAATCGTTGGGAGATATAGAATGTAATATTCAGCCAGAGCAAGCAGGACATGATGATTCCAACTTTCATCAGGACGAAGTCACCCAAACCAAATGCGGTCCAGAGGAGTTCGCTGAATCCAAACAAGATGCAAGACCTCTTGTACTTTTTAGTCCATCAAACAATGTTGAGAAATATGAATCTTTCACGCGAACAACTATTGAAGAAACAATAACCAAATATGAATCCTTCACGCCAACTATTGAAGAAACAATTACCACTAAAGAACAAGTTAAAGACAAACCGTATGATGGTGAGGTAGTGAGCAAAAATGAAGAACAGAGCTCAGGCGAAAAGTCACCAAGTGAGGATATCGACACAATTTCCCAACGTAGCGAGGACAATGCGATGGCGGGACAGCCACCATTATCGAGTCAAAAGTCAAAGCCATTTCTTGCTGATAAAGAGGACAAATATCATATGTTATTTCAAGAAATCCCGTTACCAGAGGGTGAATTTTCATCGCCCGATGATGACGATGTCGAAACATTTCGTCTTGGCTTTGAACTGTGCCATCGATTGCTCATGTCATTATGGCTCACAGAAAGCTCTCTGTCGAACGCATCTTATTATTCATTGCAATCCGAGAATATCACCAAGGGATTGGCCAATGTAAAGCCATGGACAGAGGGCATCAATGACGATCAATCATCAAACACTTTTTGTTGCACAGACACTGATAAAGGAGAAGTCAACATTTCAAAAAAATATTGTAATGATTCTGGACCTGCGCTAGTTGTGCCTTTGGCTATCGTCTATGAAGCATGGGCATGTCTTCTTAATATCGACGGCGATGCCACAACTCGTTCTCGGGCGATGTACTCTTGGATCTTGTCTAATCACCCAGACTTGTCAACTCTAGATGACGTCCACGTTGCATCATCATCCCTTGGTTTCTTTGCAAAAATGTCCAAGGAGAACATTTCACTCTGCAATTATGTATGCAACACTTTACGCAATCGCGATCTTGTTACTGTTTACGCAGCTGATATAGTAGCATTCGATGATGATGTACCACCTGAACTATCTTTCTTTATTGGAGTAAAAGCAGCCGTTCTTCGGGACTGTGTCATCGTCGATAAGTCTATTATGCTGGATGAAGGATTGGCTAATGAATGTCACAATATGTTGGCCCAGTTAGTCTTCCCTTCCATCGATAATTTGCTTGAGAGCGACAAACTCAACCGCAACGAATGTGCATTATTGTGGTATTCTTGCAGGAGTGCAATTCACCATTTGTTACTCTCCCACCAACTAGATGAGGCAGAACGGCTGCTGTTAGATAAAAAGTTTATTCAAGCGCGTCTCAAAAGCATGGGTATCTCGAGAGCAATCAATGCTCACTGCTGGGAATGTGCAATGATTATTCGGTGCCGGGCTGCCGCATTGAAAACTGAGCAAATCAACCGTCAAAAGGCCGTAAATGATTACCCCGGTAACGTCACCTTAGCGGAGTTAACGTATCTATCTGGCGAGAGGCAGAGGCAAAACTGCCTCAATTCCTTCTATATTCTATCGGAAATGTTGCGGGAGCACAAGACGACGATTTCAGCTGATAATAAAAATTCTCCTCTAAAAGAACTCGAAGAACTCGGAATCGCTTTTCAAACAATAGGAGAATCGATTGGTAACATGGGGGGAAACGGGGACGAAGAAATGAAACAGTACGAGGAAGCTCTCACACTGAAAACAGAAGCCTACGGTGGCAACCAAAATCATGAATCTATTGCAGATACGCTATGTGAGTCTTCTATGTATGCATGTCAATTTATCAGATAACTGAATCAGCACCTTCTCACAGGTACTGCTTGGCTTTTATCTAATAGATGCTATGGGTTGTTACCATCAACGCTGCCGTAGCTTTGCGCTTGGTCAAAAGTGTTACGAACAAGCGCTGAAAATATACAAGGCCACTCTTGGTTACGATCATCCATGTATAGCTCGAGTCCTTTACAACATAGGGTACGTGTAACTCACGCATTTCGTCCGTGCAACAATTGAAACATGTACTAGTAGTTAACCATACAATTTGTTCATGCAGCATTATGTACGTGGCCCAGAAAAACTTTAGTGTTGCGATGAAGTGCTTGGTATGTTTCGAAAAGAGGTATAAGTGTTTATTACTAGTGTTGAGGGAATTGCGAGTAAACCTTCGCCTTTCTTTACTCTTCCATTTTTTACAGAAAAAGTGTCTTTCGATACGCGAGGCATCCCTAGGAGATAATGATGTAACTGTTGCAGACAGTTTATGTTGGATAGGGAATATTCACCGAGAAAAAAGGGAGTTGGATGAAGCTCGTGAGTGTTTTTTAAAAGCGCTCAGTGTGAAAGTTGCAGTTCTAGGTAAAGACCATTCAGAGTGCAGCGAGATACTGCAGAATCTTGGTGAGTATAATGCTTCTGAACAATGAATATCCGTTTTGATCCATCGATTGAGTTATGTAAGAATTACTCACGAGTATACTCTCCAGGAATTATTTGCCATGACCTTGAACGGTATTCAGAGAGGTAAGCTTTGGGTTATGATTAGAACATGCTTCTCCTGCATTCAAAGCATCTAAAAAGAGATTGTGCACCTTAGTTTATTGTATTACAAAGAGGCAATGCTGAGTCGTCGAGCGAAAGTTACTGGTCCATATGATGTTGACGGCATTGACGATCTCTGCGAATCGCTTCATTCTATAGCGAATGTATATAGAGTAATAGGTCAATTCCAAAGAGCGCTTCAGTTTAGTGAGCAAATATTGAAGAGGCGACGAGCACTTGCAGCAATTGCAGACAAAAGTCAAGTTACAAAGTTATTTCGCTCGTATGAAGATGTCATCGCATTAACAAAGCTTATTTCTCGCGACGAAGCCGGGGGCATCGACAAAGCAAAGTTTGCACAAATCGGGAGTTATTTAGTTGAGATAGGAAAGTTGCAGGAGCATCGGCTAAATAAACCCATGAAGGCATTGCTCTATTATCAAGAAGCCATGGAGGTCTTTAAAGAAGTGAATGACTATCGGCAAATTCAAGCTTGTCTGTCTCTTATGGGCACAATTCATGTGCATGCATCATCAAATGAGAAGGCTCTTGCGTGTTTCAGCAAAGCGTTGATTTTGACGAGGACGAAGGAAAAAGAGACATCATCGCAACAGCAGTCACTGTGCGATGCAGACTTGTTGCATAACATTGGCAACTGCCAGGCCAAAAAAGGCGACTATAGGAAAAGCGTGATTTCATACCGCGACAGCCTTAAAATCAAAAAGGCTCTTCTACCCCCTATGGATGTATCAGTTGCAAAAACCGAACATTGCATCGCACTAGCACTTCTGCAGACTGGCGATTTTGACGAAGCATTAGAATTCTTTCAGTCCTCATTGAAAACAAGGGAAGAGAAGCTGGGAGCGAATCACTTGGATGTTGGGTTTTCGCTTCACAGGTGAGAGTCAGCTAACTTCGCTATTGATTCCGCACGACAACAAACTACTCATTATAACTCCTTTCTTTCCCCTTCATAGTATTGGAAAGATTTACTTCCACCAAGGGAAAGTAGATGAATCCATTTACTGCCTTGAGCGTGCGCTGGAAATAAAGAGAGGATCCATTACAGAATCCCACTCGTCGTTGGCCGAGACGGAACACATTCTAGCGTCGCTTTACATGAAAAAAGAAAGATATTTCGATGCTATGTCTTTATTAAACTCAGCTCTCTCGGCTTACAAACAAACACAGGGCTGTGAGCTATTAAGTAGCGACGTGTTGGATTTGCTCGGACAGGCATACGCTTCTACCGGCGACCTTAAAGGAGCAATTGCAGTATATGACCAGAGCTTGAAAATCAAGCGGACCAGTCTCAGCCCAGACCATATTGCATGCGCAAATGTTCTGATGGAAATTGGAAAATTACAAGCATCAAACGACGATTTAGAGGATGCGTTGGTAACATTCAAAGAGGTGAAAAGGCTAAACAAAATTCATTACGAAAAAGATCACTTGAGAAATGCTGATATGCTGATCCAAGTTGGTTCAGTCCAATCTCGTCGACTCAACCACCAGTTGGCAAAGCGCTGCTTTTTGGAAGCATTACGCATACGACGAATGCTACAAGAGGAAAAATCAAGTGGAATCGCCGAGGCCTTGACCCACCTTGGCCGGGTTTACCAAGATATCAACGACCATAAGGCTGCGATCGCATGTTTCGTGCAAGCGGAAGAAATATACGGAAGACAACATAGCATTGCAACTTTAGAAGTCAAGCGCCTGCTTGGAATTTCTCAGCTGAAAAGTGAACATTATGAAGATGCCACAAGTTCCTTCGAGGCGTGTCTGTGCATTTTAAGCGATAGTGATTCGGATGAGTGGGTTTCGATAGCCTATGACCTCGTCACAGCCAAGATCAAGTCCGGGAAGAAGGATGGTGTTGTTGTGCTCCTTGAGAAGTGCATTCTTGTAGCGAAACAAAATGGTCTTGTTGACGAGCGACTGGCGAAGGCCTTGTTCCAGTACGGACAAGTTCGCGTGAAGGAGGACATGAGTACAGCTCTGACTTGCTTCGAAGAGTCTCTTGCCATCAGAAAGGAGGTTGGAAGTGCGATCGAGATATCAGAAGTGTTATTTGAAATCGGCAAAATACGCGAAACGCAGAAGCAATATCTTAATAGCCTCGATTGCTACAAAGAAAGCTTACTGTTGCGTCAAACCGTTAATGCAGAGGATGAAAAAACTGCGGACATAATATTTAGAATGGGAGAAGTCTATCGTGTGTGTGGAAAGCTGGACCTGGCATACAACAATCTCACCGTGGCACTTGGTGCATACTATATGGCAGTTGGCAAGAACCACCCAAGTGTTGCCACGACATTGCATTCCCTTGGATACATTTGCGGTCAGTTAATTCCAAAATGTTCTATCTATTCTCTCATTTCGCCACCTATGATTTCTCTAGCTTATAATTATTTCCGGATCTATACTGTTGTATTGTAGAAGCAAAAAACGATATTCCTGAGGCAATAAAAAATCACAAAATGGGTTTCGAAGTGCGAAAATTGAACGTGGGAAACGACCATCCGCAAGTTGCTGCCAGCCTCGATGATATCGCTGGACTATATCAAAAGCTAGGAGAACACGACAAGGCGCTCCTATGTTTAAAGGAGGGTCTCAGAATTCGAAGACTCCAAGGCAGCAATAGTATGGAGATAGCCACGACGCTGTTTGCAATGGGTATAATTTTTGCAGCGACGAATGAAAATGAGAAGGCGACAGAATGCTACAATGCATCATTAGATATCAGTTGCCATGACGGAAGCAATCCTAAGTTGGAAGCACAGGTAATATATCCTGATAATGTTTATGTATTGATTAACTGTTATTTTGATGGCAAATCTACTTTGATTATCACTCTTCAGACACTTCATCAGATAGGCTGCATGCATGCTTCACAATGCCAGTACCGAGAGGCCCTTCAAAAATGGAGGTAAGAAAATTGCGGTAAAATGCTGAAAGTTTAATTTTGCTACTATGTCGTCTCATGGACACATTTTTTTGCTCGATGTAGGACAAGTCTGAGCAAGTACAGAGAAGCTGGATTGAACGACGATCATTATATGGTAGCATGTACATTGGGAAACATTGAGATGGCAGAGAATGTCCTTGCGGAATCATAAAGTAAATTATGCTGTAAATCTTTGTCTAAAAAATGTAAAAAGTTTTTGGCCAGCAATGGGGCCCACCATCGCTCTCAATTCCTCTCGAGATAGTTCTGCGAGCTCAGCAATGGACTCACACTCACTCATGATTTTTCTAGCATTGTGAGGATTCACACCTGGAAGACGAAGTAACATCCGCTGGGCAGTTTCGTTGACATCATCGTTATCCTCATCCTCGTCACACCCATCTGCTCCTCCAAATAAGAGGTCATCTAATGAATCATTGTTACCAATCTCAACTGCCTTTTCTACGTCGACTTCCTGATGATTTCTAAGCAACCAAGACCCCATGTTATCACATAGACGAATAGCAGTCTCTGAACTAATAGAGATGATGACATACCTTTTCAACTTCTTAAATAGCTTCAATGTCTCATGAGGAGAACGTGACCACAAGAGTCTCAGTTTTGGAAAGTGCATGGTCAATAATGCCAACTTAGAGCAAATGCTATCCATTTTTATGTCCCCACCCAAATCATGTTTACTCTGTAGTTCAAACGTTTTCTCGGGGTCAAACTCAATTAGGAGACAGGGACATTTGTAATGTTTCGACATAGACTCAGCCTTAAAGAAAGAACCCCAAATCTGGAATTAGATCCCCGTAAAAAAGGATAACTCGCTGCAACCTAATGTGGGCGAAACAGTCTCACCTGTGAATACAACCGGCCACTAGCAAAACTACCATACAAATCACTAATGCTTTTTCGCTCCACACAATGTGCGTTGGAGAGAACGAAGTCACCAACCGTGAGAGTTACCGGGGCCAGTCGCATTCCACCTTGATGCAGTATTGAAGGAAGAGACGACCGAAATTCTCTAACGTCCACAGCAATATCTCGACGTTCTTTCTGAGCTGCTTGTTTGCCCCCACCCGTTCGTGTGTCCATGGATAAAGGCTGAAAATATTCAAGAAAAAGAACNCAAGAAAAAGAACATTTGACGACATCAGTCACCGTATGCAAGAGGCTTATCGAGTGAAATGTTTACGGATGCTTACCAATGTACCGCCAGCATACGATCCACCAACGCCACCACGAGCTTGTTGCATTTCTTGAGAGGAAAAGTTATTAAACGTAGGGAGTAGATAGGGCATTCGCTTTTTTTGGTCTATCAATCGCTCAAACGCCTTCTTTTCTCGATCCAATGTATGCAAAAAAGAGGATTCCTCAGCACTTGATTCATACAGCAGAAAAAACACTTGAAGCCTTTCCGCAGTGTTATCCAGGGCATAGACGGAGTTCGAATAGATTTCAAGGGCTCGAATAAAATTGGGTTCAGAATCGTACAGAATGACATAGCTTGGCATGACATCACGCAACAAAAGCTCTGCCTCTCCATCATCAAGTTTGTCAAAAGCGCGGATAATAAGATTCAAACCCTCCAAGGGCTTTACTTTGTATCCAAGCTCCACATCGTTATCGTCGTCGTCAGAAGACGAGCAACTTGTAGCATCATTATCTGAATCGTCCAAGTGGCGCAAAGCTGCCTCGTGAGAAACAGACACGATATCCCTCTTGGACTCCTCCACTACCTCGTCCAACTGGGCACGATTTCGAATGGCATCTGCATCCACCATCCCTCGCACTCTCTCTGTGGTAATTTTGTCGTGTCTTCTCTTTTTATCAGACCAATCACGTCTGCGATCCTGCTCCCGAAGTTTTTCATTTAGATCGACAATACTTTTGTCCGTATAGTCATTCTCGAATAACAATCGTTGTTCTTCACTCAAGCAATCGATCCCTCCGTTGACGGAGCCGATGATAGATTTTGTCTTCTCATTGACTATTTTGAGATATCTTCTCCATCGGTCTTCCATCGAAAGCCCCTTGCCTAACGAGATGAATGACTGCACGGAGCGAAGCGCATATCCATCCTTGACCATCATGAGCACGTTGGCACTGCGTCGTGGGAGAATCGAAGTCGACGATGCAACTTTTGCATTCCATCTATTTTGAATTTCCGTAAGAACTTGCTGAACCAACCTTTCCTTGGGATTTTCCTCCAAGACTCGTTCTAATTTTCCAACCGTCTTGTCATTCGACCGTTTGACACGGTAAACTCTCTCCTTGGCCAATTCAAACAACCGTTCTCCGACTGTATCCAATATCCAACTCGAATGTCCTGAAGTCCGCGCATTGATCCCCTCCAATGTTCTCCAGAATGAGACACAGTCACTCTGAATCAGTTGATAAAACAATTTGCGTAGAGTCGTCAAATCACTAATCCGTTGCTTAACATCGGGACCAAGACGATGCCAGTCTCCTTGCAACTGCTTCGCTACAATCATGTCGAAATTAGTGGAAACTATCCTTTTTATATCGATTTCCCAATTGTGCTTAGTGTTTCCCGCTCCACCGTTGTCGCCCACCTTCCTTCTCTTCCTGCTTTGATATTTCTCCGAGTCATCATGACCAACAGCAACATCGTCCGCACGAAACAACTCCGAAAAATCGACGAGAGGACAGCGACTCCGCAAATCCCTCAGACACGCTCTCACGGCCGCGGCGATGGCAGCCTGAATCCGTTTCATGGAATCACTCAGGGGAACGTGCAATTCCTCCACTTCGGGAGGATGGCGTTCCAACTCTTGGGCGACGGAAGCGTGGACTCGCGGGTACAAGTACAAATTCGTGACTTGAAGCGATTTCATGACTTTTTCTACCCTGGCGAATCCTCGTAGCAGCGATGCTGCGTCATCGGTGAATGCCTTGACGAATCCATTGTTGTTATTGCTGTTGCTGTTGTTGTTGCTGCTGTTGTGAATAAAATACTTTTGCCCCCTAAATATCCTCAAAATAAAGGCTTCGGTGGATCCATCGTCCACCCTCTCGGCATGCCCCACCAACATCCCATCAATATCCCTGGCATTGGCCGTCCCATTCAACAAATCTACAATGAGTATTCTGGAAGTAACGACGAACAATCCTCCCCGTGCGTAGAGGAGCGATCGATCCTTGGTCTGTCCCGCCTCGTTGGTGACGAGCACGGGAAGGCGATGCTTGGGCATTCCCCAGGAAGAGAGCGTGTCGAGGAGGATTCGACGTTCGTTTTCGCGTAGATTGATTATGAATACGAGCGGCGGTTTGACGTTGCGTTCGATGCCGTCGCGTCGTGTGCTGGCGTCGTCGTGCGGGTGTTCGTGTCGGTCGGCGTGGTATTCGTCGTCGCCGTAGAATCGACAGAATGCTGCCATGAGAGCGAGCCATCCCAATCCACGGCCCAGGACGACCAGGCCGTCTTGGGCGTAGAGGTCGGAGAAGGCTTCGGCGAGGTAGGCTGGAAGTTGCGAGTGGAAATGATTGTTTAGGAGGGATTCGGACGATGGGGGGGTGTCAACGTTGTCGTCCTCGTTGCTCTCGGTGGCATTGTTCTTGGAAGGCGGGGGAGAGTTCTTTGATGAGGGACGAGGTCTCTTTCGAAGATCTTTCATTCCAAGAGAATTGTTGATGATTAGGTATGGTATTATTATTTGAGATGTTGAGGATCATGGATGATTGCAGCGGAAACAACGGAAAAGGTCGGAAGCTGGTCGGAAGTCAAGTCTGTCGACGTAAATATAGTGGGCAACAATACCATACAATACCAAACTTAAGGGGTCATCAATCTTCTCTCAACAAGCCAGCAGCAATTCGTACCTACTAACTCGTGAAAAATGGCCTGAATCATCAAAAGTATCTTTTGGCGATAAGAATTGCTATTTATTCGCTATCGACTATTGGTCCAACTAAATTAGATAAGTAACATCGTACGTACCTCTACCTAGAGGGACGATACCATACTTATTTATTTTTTGCACATACAACAAAAGGCCACAAATCATAAACCCACCCCCTTCCTCAGCCCTTCCTCACTCTCTGGACCACCGATCACCCTCGTTGCTCACGACGAGCTCCAACAGACAAGTGACACATCCAACTCCTAATCTCTTCTCATCTTCTCAACATACCTCAGCGCCATGTCCTCCTCCAACCGCCGCGTCATCCAGGATGACTCCGATTCCGATGACGACGACATCAACAACGAGCAGCAGCAACAACAACAGCAGCAAGAACCCCCGCCGCCAATCCAAGCTGACAACAACAATCCCACGTTCTTCCCCTCCACGCTCCAATCCATAGCCACTTCTTCCCATCTCTCCTCCTTCCTCGTGTTGCATTCATCTCAGGAATACCATTTGAACAAGGAGGCACACGAAGACTTCATCAACACCATTCATGATCCTGCCTCCTCTCCCACGACAAACACTCACACCACCACCGCAACAAACACACACAAAACAACCACGACGACCGAACACGAAATTATGCTCATAGTCGAAACGCTCCGTCGATCCGAAAAAAAGGTTCGAATCAAATTATTCAAACAAAATAAAGCCCACGTCGTATTCGGCACGTGGTGGGATTACTGTCTCGACCGACTCCAAAAAGACGAGGCGGTCCCTACCCGCGCGAAAATCATGCAAGATACGACGGTATTTCGAATCCTGATGGCATTGCTCAAATTCGTCGGAGAAAACATGGCGGATGTCATCAAGACGGGCGGAGATTTGGGAAAAGCCAAGGCCAGATGGGGAGTCGATTTGGGGGGCGCGGTTCGGAGGACGAACGAATGGTTGCTCCGGACTACGGGAGAACGGTTGGGGCCGTTGAAGGAAGAAATGGCATTGGTTATTGGACATTGTAAGGAGGTTTGGGATGTCGACATTCGATCTTCCAACATGCACGCGGAAAACAAGGACAAGGGAGCCTCGGCGAATCCTCTCGGAGAGAATCACGAGAGTCGACCGCATCAGAGTGCCCTTTCACGTCAGGTGTCTGAAACCACAAAGAGCTCAGTTGCAACCGAACAAAAAGAAGCCGGTGTAACACCAACGGATCGAAAAGAGGCTGCGGCACTGGCAAGGTTGGAGGCCATGAGAAATCAACGCAGTAGAAGATTCGCAGCGACGACGACCATGAATTTTACTGCAGGAGGGAGGCGAGATGAGTCCTCGACGAATAACTTGCCGCAGAGCTATGGGAGGAAGCCTCCTCCGGAATCGTCTTCGGTAAATAATCGTAGGGTTGCTCCATCGAAGAGTTATGCTGGATCGGATTACGGAAGGCGTTCTTATGATGCGCCTCCCTCCAGAAACCACGGAGGATCTGGTTGGGAAAGGAGTTCTTCCTCCGCGCCCGATAACTCTACTTTTGCGTCAAAAAGCAACGGGGACGCAGGATGGGGAAGATCTTCTTCAGCAAACCCTGCTGCTGAATCGGCTTCAGCTAGGTCGGACAATAGCGGCTGGGGAAGGAATTCTTCCGCTACCACGCCACAAAATAATGACAGTGATTCATGGGGGAAACTCCCATCCTCGGCGTCAATTGTCAACAACAAGGCTTCGAACCCGGAAAATCATAGTGCTAACCATGGCCAAGCAATAGCGTCACGTGCAAGCGTCCCCGGTGATGGATGGGGAAGGGCGTCGTCGTCTGTGGCAGCTGTAACAAAAGGCGATTCGGTGACTCATTCGGTTGGTCATGGCAGTGATGGATGGGGTCGAAGCGACCCTTCTTCAAACGAGGCTGCTGTAACGTCATCATCCAAAATGAAGTCTGCCTCTGCCGACAACGCTGGATGGGATAAAACGGAGCCTACCTCAAATAATTTTACCGCTTCAAACCAAAATGATCCAGTGGACACTTCAGGTAGGAGCGTTAGTGATGGATGGAGTAAAGACACACCTTCCTCAAATGTGCCTGCTGCAATGTCATCATCCACGATGACATCGGCTTCTGGAAATAACGATGGATGGGGCAGAGCGGAGTCTTCTTCAAATGTTGTTACTCCTGCAATAAAGAGCGACCAAGGGGCTATCTCAAGTAGTCACGTTAGTGATGGATGGAGTAGAAATACCTCATCTTCAAATGTGGCTGGTGCACCGTCATCGTCCACAATGACTTCTGCCTCTGCCAATAACGATGGATGGGGTAAAATGGAACCTTCTTCAAATGTGACCGCGTCAACCCAGAGCAATCCAGTGGCTGATTCAGGTAGTAGATTGAATGATGGATGGGGTAGAAGCGCCCCTTCTTCAAACGTGGCTAGTGCACCGTCATCGTCTACAATGACTTCTGCCCCTGCCAATAACGATGGATGGGGTAACACGGGGTCTTCTCTCCACTCTACTTCTGTGACGTCTTCTGTTGCGAGGACTTCTGTCCCTGGCAACGACGACGAATGGAGTAGACCGAGAGGTCGCGAAATTTCTCCATTCTCTGGTGCTAATAAGTCGTCGAGCAATGGCGCTTATGATTCACTTACTAATCGTCTTCCTCTGAGAAGCGAAGTATCACCACCAAACTCAGCGCGACTAGAACCATACAACAGTTCGGATCATAATCCCTCACATCGAGAGGGAGATATCCGCAACAACCAACCGTTGGGAAGCACTGGCTATCGCAACAACGACAGCCTTCACCAGCAGTCTCATTCCTATGCGCCCAATCGTGATGACAATAGTGTTAATCATAGTCGTCATAGAAGTTATGATAAAGAGGATAGCAGATTGTCATATCAGTCGAGAACATCTGACCGACACCAAGAGGATAGGAGGGATTACGATGACAGGAGAGGGAGTGACCGCTCGTCAGCGTTTCGCTCCGACTCCCCTACCTCTTCAAGAGATAAATGCCAAGACTCCCGTCGGTACGAAGAGAATTATGGTGGCAATAGCAAAGATCGATACGATGACCGAAATCGATGGGATCGCGACGATTCGTCTCGTGGCAGCAATGCTCCGAAACGATGCAGTTACTTTTTCTCCGAAAAGGGGTGTCGAAGCGGGTCAAACTGCAGATTTTTGCATGACGAAGATGACAGAAAACCATCACTGGATCGTCGAAATGAACGTGGTGGCCACGGACGCAGAGCGGAAGAGGATGATAGATACGATCGAGGCAGTGAGGACGGAGAAGTTCGTCCTACGAAAAGATTTCGCGGGAATGAGAATGGCAACCTGAAAGCCAATGCGGGCAATACCATGAGCTCTCCGCCACCGGTTGGAGGGGCGGGTAGAGGTCGAGGGAGAGGTGCAAATGTCAATCTTCCTGCATGGATGACGAATTCGTCATTATCTGCTAGCGCTGGGCCCACTGGAGCTAGTTCGAGTTCAATTAACGAAACAACAACTTCACCTTCTTTGAGTAATGTAGAGCCGACAGATAGCCTTTCTTTCATACCAGGAAACAATCCTTCTGTTGCACCAGCAGGAAGGGGTTCGGGGCGTGGAAATGTAGACAATAGGCCAGCATGGATGACAAGAGGAACTAATGGCCAGTCTGGTCCAGTCAGAGCGACAGGAAATTCTATTTCACCTGTGGTTGCTGACAGAATGAGTGGCAGATTTGCTCCTCCTTCTTCAGCACAAAAAAATGAGATACAGGTTCAGCCGGCACCTATGGGTCGTGGACGGGGCAGAGGCACAGACAATAGACCCGCTTGGATGACGAGAGGAGAAACATGATTGTAACTTTTGACTGCCGTTGGGGTTTAGATTTCACCTGTTTTTGCTGATAGAATGAGTGGCAGATTTGCTCCTCCTTCGTCAGCACAGAAAAATGAGATACAGGTTCAGCCGGCATCTATGGGTCATGGACGGGGCAGAGGCACAGACAATAGACCCGCTTGGATGACGAGATGAGAAACATGATTGTAACTTTTGACTGCGGCAGGGGTTTAGTTGAAGAAAATAAAATGACTTCTTACACACATACATCAATTTATATCTCGCCATTACAACAGCATGGATATGCATATGCTTGATACACAAAATTCCAGTATGATTCGAACAAGTGATGAAGCTATCTCACTTCTAAGTCAGGGAGGCGGTTGATTGACATGGGGCCGAAACCGAATTGGCGCTGCCTAGAAAGACATCAAAGAATTGATTATATTTCAATTATACACTACAGCCAAGATAGCAGTTACAAGTCTATACACTGAAGCAACAAGAACGTCCAGTTCAATTCCCAAATAAATGTAAGCAAACAACGGGTAATAATCTAAGTGCAGCTAGAAATGATCATCCATCAGGTTCCGAACCAAGCTCTGCCTAATAGTAGATGAAATAACTCCAGCAGTCATCTTTCGTCTTGTTCAAATCTTCATCCAAGTTCAGTTTCCATTCTTCGACACCACTTTCCAAGTCAGTACTGATAACAGTGTGCGACAAAATGGTTGTGACCTTTGACTTGAAGACAAGGCTCCTAGGAGGCATGTAGGCATTATACCAGCAACCGCCGTAAATGTCCGCACTTGAAGCATGAGAGACTATGGATGAATAAAGAAATGCAAAAGAGTTAACATTGGCAAATTCCATTTCAACACACATGCACAGTCTAGTGATACTTACTGTTGTAGCTTGGCTTGATCTCATCCACAGCCACATCATAAACAACGAATCCATCAAAGTTTCCATCAGATGTCCACGTGTACTCAGACTTGGGCAGGATGAGCTTTTGAGACAATGGGAGATACCTGAACGAGTGGAAATCATTTTGTGCATTGCTGTAGGCATTTTCGTCAACAAAGGAAAACGTTTCTTGAGGATTTTCAGGATCGGTAATGTTGAACAAGCTTATTTTGATTCCTGTGGTCAACCCAGTCGTTGTGTTCACATCCTGCCCCACACCAAGCATAAGTTTAACTCCGTCGATCTCTATAGGATGAAGGTAAGAGGAATACCCGGGGAGCTTTTGTCGCGAAACCATGAGCAAAAGTGAGGATCGTGGATCAAAGAATCAGATTAACAAAGAAGGAAGATTCATACATACCTCGAGCTCGCCAATGACGTGGGGGTCGGTAGGATTTGACACGTCAACAATCAGAAACGGGTCAATGTTTTCGAATGTCACAACATATGCTTTATCACCGATAAATCGAACTGCATAAATTGACTCGTTCGGCTTTCCGAGATGAGGGGTTTCTCCAACAAGTTCCATCAGTGAGCCATCAGTATCGGAAGGTAGTTGCAAGACATATATCTTATTGGTTGTCCTGCTTGTCATGTTCACTTCAGACCAAAGCCACTCTGTTGTAGCGATACGAAAGTGGCCATCATAAAGATCAGCGGCGTACTGGTTCACTGGCGAGCCGGGGACCTCGGCGAAAGCGAAAGGTACTGGGACAGGGCTGCTAATGTCGAACCCCAAAATAAATGTTGATTGATCCCAGCTCGATCTTTCTGGATCGTAAGAGGATCCCACAGTCAGGGCAGCGACAAAATCTTGAGAAACGTAGACAGAGCTGAGATATCCCGAAGCAAAGGATCCGGCCATATTAATTGGTATCTCTTGATCTGCATAGTTCGATGAGGTATCGAAGGATACAACAGAAACGAATTGTGACAACAAATCTCCATTGGTAGCATCCGAATTGTTGCCCGATTGCATCGCGCTTATTTTGAAGATATGGTCGCAGCCATAGTTCAAATCTAGTTCACTGATGAGCTGCGCAGCAAACAAATCCGACCTATTCAAGGCAATCTTGGAGGCTTTCTCTTCGTATTCCGTGTTGTTCAATCCACAGTAAAGAGGCTGAGATCTCCATAGACTGTTTGCCATGACGTAAGTGTCAACATAGCTTGTGGTAACAACAACTCCAGTAGAATCAATTGATCGTGCAGCATTGTAGTTGCCCTTAATCTTCCTCTCGCCAAGGAGTGTGAGTGGGCTTCCATCAGAAGGCACAGTGGAAACATCGTACACTCGGACAATGAGGCTGGAGTAATCATTGATGAGGGTTGGCATCTTGTCCGCAGAATATGGCTGATAGACGTAGTTATTCTCGGATACAACAGCAGTTAAACGTGTTCCATGGAGGAGGAGGGATAGAATCTGAGGCTTGGGTTGGTAGCAAGGCTGAGGATAGTAAGGCATGGACATGGTTCGTCGTTTGCGTTGTTGACGACGGCGATCCTTTGGCGCTGGATCCGAACTTGTATTGGTACTGGTCGCATCGATGGTGGATGTAGCTTGCGTGCCGTTTTCATCACCGTAATCATAGATCGCTATGGGCATGGGATCCCATGGGCTGTAGGTGCAATTTTCGGTGGTATCATTGTAAGGCATCCTGGTGATCGAAGTTCCCTTGGTTCCATCCGTCGCATTCCAAGCGTACAAAAGATCACCATAGGCAGCAAAGACGTGTGTTCCATCGGACTTGACAACATCAGCTTCGTCTACACCTTCGACTTGGTTATTTGTCCCATAGCTATCCTCTTGGACTTTACTTGCACTGCCATCGCTGGCGAGTGACGGGGACGCCATTACTTCACTAGTGCTTGCTGCTTCGGCGCTGCTCTCATACGTAGCGGTTGGAGGAAAGTAATTGTCACCCCAAGGATTCCAGTTTGGGTCGTTAGGATCACACTTGGACCACCAGTCGTTGGCCTTTTCACCGACAATAATCGTGTTGGCAAAGTGCTTGAGGGCATTGATGATGTCTTCTTTGAGAGCGTCACAGGAATCGTAGGAGTCGACAGCGGTGGGATCAATCATCCGTACTTTGGCTTCAAGGGGTCCGTTTGAAGTGAGGTACTGCGTTGCACTGGATTGTGGCGGTGCAGATGTAGCGAAAGACGAGGAATCGGAAGAGCTCGAACTAGACGAGGAGTCAGTACTGGTGGTGCCGACAGGACCGGGATCGTTGCTACTGACGCTGGGGACATCGTTGCTGGATACTACGGTTTCGCTTTGTGCAGAGCTGCTAATGGTGGGGGCATCGTTCTGCCTGGGAAGCATTACAGCCAACGTGACCGAAACCACAACGACGACGACGAGGATGGTGGAGATGAGA
>JALLPC010000105.1:0-10816 GCA_036940045.1 Stephanocyclus meneghinianus | reverse complement strand
TGGTAGTGGATTCTTTGATGATCACAAAATGCATTGGAGTGAAAGATGTCATTCTCTATATCTTCACAAGATTTCTCTGCTAGATACTGAATTTGATTATGCATCCCCTAACTAGACTGAGTTGCAGGGTCATTCTTGTCCTCATCAGTAAGTGTTAAAAGATCCAATCCATTTTCTAAACAAGTAACTTTCTGAATGTAACTAATAAAAATATATTACTTTTGAAAAAGTACAGCAATTTTAGAACGTATGTGATTTTGGAAATAAATGGCTTACTCTTTGGAAAATGGCTTAATGACTTACTTTCAAAAGTAACCCTCTTTCCAAAGAGTGAGCTGTTTTGTCCTAAAATGGACTGTTTTTCAACATGGGCGTACTTTCAAATTATCTCCAAGAATTTGTATTGATTCCTATTTATGATGGCTTACTCTTTCAAGAACAGCTTGCCTTTGAGAGTAAGCCATTTTCTACAGTAAGCCCATTTTGACCGTAGCTACTTACGTCGAGAAACAGTTTGCTTTCAGGAAGAACTTGTTTTGAAAAGTAAAGCTTAAATCCTGCAATCAGTCCTTTTTGGACACCCTGTTCATGCATAAGCAAAAAAATGCAATCTTACCACCCTTTCCATCATCTCCACTGATATCATGGTTAGGCCAAAAGCTAGGGAAATACAATTCATTGGGAATTGCAAAAAGTTTTTTTGCAAAAGCTGCAGAAAATGTTTTACCATCTTTTGCAACTATGTCCCAGCAACATTCCTCAGGAGCAAAGGTTTCAAATTCAATTCCAGTGCCAGTGAATTGGAATCTAACAAACATGGTTAGGATATTTTTTTTGTCTCATTTGGCATCAGATTGATGCCAATTCACACCATTTTGCTAGAAATTACAAACCAACTAGATGTTGAGCAAAATGCGGTACATGATATTTCACATGAAAAAGAAATAAATCTAAAGTATGGCAATCTGTATCCAGAATAGAAATAGTCATGTGTTTCTGATGAATTACAGTTTTCCCCAGCCAATGAAATAAGCATGTTTTTGAAAAAAAAAACATACTTGGGAAAAATCTGCAGCTTATGCATTTTTTGCCAATTTCCAATGAATTGTATTTTACCAAGGTTTTGGCCTAACATCACAACAGCATAAATAAAAAAATGGATGATACCTCCCCCCCTCCATTCTGATGTATGGTATTGTATTTTAATGCCAATTGGAGGATTTGGTCCTATGCGGTATAGTGATAGCAATTAGATCCTATATGGCCTAGTGGCATCTATTGTATCATTTTCCATGGAAGGAAGGGTCACACATTCTTCCTGTTGCCAGAACTGGATTACTTGCCAAAAATAGGGTCAAACACATATTGCCATCATTCATGGGGATCACACATAAGAAGCTGCTCCTGTTGCAAAAAAACTACACTGCACATAGATCCCTCTGATCAAATGCAGATCCCATTTGTCAAACCATGCAAGAAACGTTGCAATTCTGCACATTCACTTGCATGATAAATTATCATCAGTAAAAGTCCTGTATTGAAACAGAAAAGCCAACATCTGATATGTTTGGACCATCAATGTCCTCAGAGGCTACAAACCCTTCCAAATTTGCTGGTTCGGACCAGTCTTTGGTAGAAACTGTCTTGGAACCTGTAGTGGAGTGTGAACAGGAAGATGTGCAAGATGTGTCACCTCCAATTCCTGCACAGAATTCTACTTCATCAAGAATGAAGTTCAAAGGCTGTGGTATCCGCAGAAACAAGGATACTTTGTTCATCCTTGCAACTTGCAGTGATACAATGATGCGATTCCTTCAACACTGTTTCCTGAAGGTATGATACTTTCTGTCTGTAATGCATCAAAGAAGATTCTTTATTAAAATGTTTGTTGGATAACAGATGGCAAGTTGCCAACATTGTTTGATTTTGAATTTCTACTCATGCAATTTTACAATGTCAACAGTGGTTTGTTTGAATACCTTTGTAATGCATTACAATGTTGAACACCAAGAAAAAAGTGGAAAAAGCACCACGGCAAATGCACCAACATACAGCACTTCCCAGATTGAATTCAGCAATGAAATATATGAAAGTACTGAACCTGTTTTGGGTACCCCAACCAACTCAAACACGTCAAGAATGACACAGCTTCAGATGCAACCTCAAATTTCTCCGGATGAGTTTAAGTCAAATGATTCTGCAGATGATTGTGTTGTTGATGAACAGCTTGAATCTGCATCAGATGACAGAAGCACGGCTTGCAATTGAGACACATACCTTCCAATCAATGACATTGACAATGTTGTTGATGAAACATACAATCCCAATTTTATGGGAGATGATGGAAATTGTGATAACTTCTTGAATGGATTGACATTCAAGTACAAAACCATTGCAAAATAAACTCTCTGCCCCCGACAATGGAGATGGTCTATGTTTTTGCTGAGGTGTGGCAAAAAGTTTATCTACTTGTATCAATGTGCCTCTGTTTACAGAGGATTGGACTGTGACTTTTTTAAGTGAGTGACTGCCAATAGCAAGCAATTCGCAAGATTGAATATGAATACAAGGAGAGAATTTGGAGGAGATAAGTTGTCAAACATCTCTGCTGAGGAGATGATTTGTTTTTGTGATGTCATCCTCAAGATGAGTGTAGACCATAGAGAACTGAAAGGATATCCTGCATATTTTACAGAGAACCTGTCTGAAAATTTGTCTAGGGAATATTCAGTTGTCTTGAAGGATTATCCTGAATGGGTGAGCAATGTATTTTCTATTAGATGATTCAAGCATATTTTATCTGCATTCCATCCAGAAGTAAATACATTGCAAGTGGAAGACAAGTGCCATCAGCTGCAATATGCACTAAATGCACTGAATCTATCATCATATCACACTTTCATTTGCATCATTGACCTAAGCTTTGATGAAGGAGGTATTGCATGTAGATCTTGCTTCAATACAGTGAGACAGTACAACAAGGATGGGCCACAAAAATTCAGAGTTGACTTCTTTGTTCACTTTAACAACTCACCTTGGCAATGCTTCATTGTTCACTGTGACATGTATCAAGGCAAAAAATCAGAGAATATTCAAATACCAGCTAGAATACATAACCTTCTCACCACACAAATGGCAATGATTAATGCAATCATCCAATTGAAACTTGGTAAGGAACCCAATGGAATTCAATGCCTCTTTGTGGACAATATGTATGCATGGGCATCTCTCTTCATTCTTCTTCTTTGAAAAGTTTGTCATATTCATTGCTGGGACCACACTGGTAAGCAGAATTGGATGGCCAAAGGAAGAGATGAATCTGCAGAAGTCAGCACCAAGAGGAATATCAATAAAGATACATGACAAACCAATAAAATTCTGTGTGTCCAGTGGATTAACAACAGGGTGGTTTTGCTCGCATCATCTCTTGAGGTATCTGAAGAAATGAATGTCTCGATACAGTATGATTCCCAGATTCTAGAGCTCACATATGAGAAGGCTCTGAAGGCACATCATGATGGAATGAATGTTGTTGACCATAGCAATAAATACCAGGAGAGGGGTGCTGGATTTGCAAGTAAGGCATTACAAAAAGTTGTATAAGAGATCATACTTTGTCTTCATTGATTTTATGACACTCAATGCCTTTTTTGCCTGGAAATGTCATGCCTGAGGTTGAACATCATTTGGCCCTCAAAAGAGGTGAGTTTTATGCTGCTTGTGCAGAAGAACTGATTCCCTTTCTTGGCAAGATTGAGTTTGAGAATATTGGAACACAAACTTCAAATAAATCTTCCACATTGATGGTCACTCACCTATGTCTGTTAATCACAAGGAATGAATGCATTGTGCAGTATGTCGACTTGAGGAGGGATGGATGGCTTATCACACTTAAAGCATCATCTTTCTGTGTGCAATCTTGGTGGCATCTATGCTCACTGCTTATCTATTCCAGCAGAATAAAAAAATCTTTCAACTGGAAACACTCATTGACAAGTCCTGCTTTGAGATTGCACATCATCCACTGTGTTGGGGATTGTGGATAGCCAAAGGAGGTGTAAGAGAGAAAAATTGAAGCAGGGAAAGATAATAAAAAAGATGACTAGCCATGTCTTCATGTCTCATCCCATCTACAAAGGACTGTCAAAAGAGTACAGATTGGGTGATTGCCATAGACAAATGAAGAGGAAAGCATGTAGTTTAGAGGATGAAGACAAGTTCCATGAGCCATCATCTGATGAAGATTAGTATGATAATGACAAAGGAGGTATAAGCAGCAAAGAATGATGGGGTGTCATCTGAGGAGAGGCAAATAGTGGGAGAAAACAACTCAAAATCTGATGGGACATCTTTGTATGGAGAATGAAAAATTGCATTAGGCTCTCATTTATCAGACATGAAATCACCATTTTTACAGAGTTCTATGTTAGCATCACAAGCTATTCAACATCTTCATATGTATCAAGAGGTTTGTGTCCCATATATTCCCTCTCAAGATCTGGCTAGAGGCTATGCACACATTCCAGAATTCAAGATGGGATTTTGATGCTGTTCCCATGACCCCATAAAATGCTCAAGTATACAAGTAATAAATCATACAACGAGGAAAATTGGGTGATGTATCAGATGGGAAACATTCACTTGCACGGTACAGATTGTCACTGTAGGAGAAGTGATGACATGAGTCACTTCTGCAGTATGGACTGCTCATGCTCATCACGGATTTTATAAAAGGAATGGTGGCAGGCCAAAATTCTGATGGTCTGACAATCTCCAGAAGATTGGGAGCACACAGAAAAAAAACATTGAGATATGAAATTCATAGAAAATTGGGTGACAAAACATGCCAAGATGGACTAGTCAAAAATGATAACTAGGCCACATAGAGTACCTACAAATAGAGGAAAAATTGCTTTTGGCGTTAAAACTCTGTCACAGCAAGTATTGAGGTTGAGGGAAACTGGCATACAACATAGTATCAAAAATGCATGATTGTATAGCATAAGACTACTTTTAATGGATAGCGGTATTTCAACCAACAATCTTATTAATGAGGTTGTAACATTAACTAATGAAACAACATTATCTAATGAAAATAAAAACAAATTCTATGTAGGAATAATATCAAGCATGAGCACCATTGAAAATATTGTGATTGAAAATACTGAGTTTTGTTAAAAATATCATATATTCACTGAAAATAGCACCATATATGTCAGTTGCCATTTGTAGACCAACCCTCAGTAGATCCCACATCAAGGTTTTTAGATCACCCTCTCTAAAAAGGTTATGGCAGAAAAATCAAGTACGTGAAAATACAGCTGATCAACATATTAGATAGATGTGATATTAGAATTAAAGAATGAAAATTGATAAGTTCATAATTACAAAAGATATGTTTTTTATGTAAAGGCTTAAATGAAATTGCTTATTCATCCCTGATTCACATGGATGTATCAATAAGTGTTTACTCGAGTCTAGAGATAATGTACTGAGAAGATTTAGTCCCTCTGCCTCCCTCAGATTCAATCATATCCATTGACCCCCCCTCAACAGTATTAGACCCCCACCAAAGAATGGACCTCTCCATGATAATCAATAGACCCTGCCTATCCTGCATTACAGTCTGTAGACCCCTCATGACCCACATGACAGACAGACATTTTGTCAAGATTGAAATTTCTAGATAATGACATCATTGTTTGTATAAAAAAACTCAACTTTTTATATTAATCTCTCCATAGGTTTTTGTTGTATCGATTTCTAAGTAGAGGGGACAACATTTTGGGGATGGTGGTACATACCATACTTACCTTGAGCATGGTACAGTATGGTACTTTTGTACTGTACTGCTTCTACATAACATGATTCATGCAGAATCCCTTTATGCTGACAAGACCCCTGCACACACTAGCAAACATATCATACTAAATGGCCTTCAGGAGAGTGTTCCTAAGCTATGCATGTGATCCCTTCTTATCTCACTCTCCAACACCTGGTCAACTACCTCTGCTGTTAAAAAGGCTTCCGTCAGCTGTTGACAATTTTCTCAAGAGGATATATTGTGCAAAAATAGCCTATGTCTCAAAAATAGGCTATTTCTCAAAAAATGCATATTTTTTGAAAATAGGCTATTTCTTTCAAAAATAGGCTATTTCTTGAAAATAGCCTATTTTTCAAAAAGTCTCATTTTATATGCTATTTTCGAGAAATTGGCCATTTTTGAGAAATAGCCTATAGCCTATTTTTGAGTTCTGTTTGGAAAACTACTATTCCTACGTAGCTGAGGCTGCTATTTTCAAAAAATACGTTGTTTTTGAGAAATAGGCTACTTTTGAGAGACAGGCTATTTTTGAATTTCAAAAATAGTCTATTTCTTGAATATAGCCTATTTCTCAAAAATAGCCTATTTCTTGAAAATAGCTTATATCTCAAATATAGCCCATTTCTCGAATATGACCGACTTCTTGATTTTTTTTAAGCCAACAGTTGGAAAATTTGCCATTCCAAATTTGGCCAAATAATGTGAGATCTGCATCAAGTTTTTTATCAGCAGTGGTAGCATAATGAGAAAACAGTTTGAGCGTATTCAGCTCATGCATCATGAGCGCGGTTTGTGTGGATGCATGCTATTCCTCGACCAGGGTACTTTTTGCACAGGAGAGTATGTGCGTATGCGCAACAGAATAAAAAGGTATACATCACACTAGATTGTACACGCAAGTCCCTAGTGTGCATCTCCTCCACTATGGTACTGATTGCTTGCAAGTAAGTGTCACAGTGGAAAAAAATTGATGGTAAAATAATTCCTTATTTATAACAGGTAAAACGGTTCCAGAAATAATGGAAATAATTTATCATTACATAATTTACGAGCTTTTGTCACAACACTAGAGAGGATGAACATCTCTCTAGACAAGCCTGTTCAACTTGGGTGGACATACTGTTAAAAATTGAATAATGCAAGTTCGTAGGACACTGTCAAAAATCCATTCACTCTATTCAACATCCAATCACGATGGTTGCAGTGTCATGCATAGGGTTATCCATATGTTCAATGCAATCCTAACTGTCCATATCAAGGCGGGCATCATCTTTTCATCTTTTCATCATCTTTTCATCTTTCAGACCTCATATTGTCCTATTTTTCATCTTTTCATCATCGTTGCACCTTGCCATATCCTTTGAAGTATCTTCACATGTGGAGATTTGTCATGTGTTTATTTTTTCATCATTTTTTCATCTTCCTATCTTTCTCATCTTTCTCATCATTATTTCATCACTATTTCATCGTTTTGTCATGTTTTAATGCATCCATTTAATTCTAACTAAATTTATCAGTTGAGCTGGATGACTTGCATCAGAACATTTGTGGGAAGTAAATATGTTATCCTCAAATAATGGATCAATTCCATCACATACATGTCAGTGATCATCTGATGATACTTAGCCAATGCCTGTTTAATTTGAAGTCGGCAGAGAAGTGGGAAAGCTGTTATAAGCATAATTTTTTATCCTATTATCTTCAAAATAAAATTACTGTTGGTACTACATGAAACTCTATATTATTTGATAGATTCCATCAACCTCTATGTAAAGATTTTCAGATGAAATTTTGGTTCCTTCCAAAGCATAAAAGAAATAATATTCTTTGAGCCTCAAGCATGTTGGATCTAGTTTCTCAGTGTTTTGGTGGTCTGAAGTTGATTTATGACTTCTCAACATTCAATTTGCTCTTTGTTTACAAAGTTTCCATTTGCAGAAATTCTTGCTTAAATAATATCCTACTTGCTCAATCAAAACAAATCTCCCCTCATTTGGGGGAATCTCCCTTTCATGGGAATGCCCCATGAATTCACATGAATCAATACCTCCCACAAATCATGGGAACCTCTCATGAATCGTGAGATGCCCCAATGAATCATGGGAACCTCCCATTATGTACGGGATCTTGGAAAATTCATGAAAGAGATCACGTACTCACTTCACTCCCATTTTCTTACATCAAACCTTGTCTGCCATAACCCGCCCACCCACAAAACCAAGCCATGACATTCAACACAAGCCCCAATGCCACAAATTATGCTAATACACTCATAAAATGCCCCTGATCCTACACTGCAACCATCAAAAGCATAATCAACATTCACAACAGAACACAAGCTCAATTTTTTCCCAATCACTGCTCTTTTCACCAAAATCCTTCCATTGTAAAGGTGACAGGAAATTGATTTGGACTCCTGCCTGGAGTGCAGAGTGCTCTGTCAATGTCATGACATCATCCATGCAAAATGTTGCACCTTAAAACCATCACCAAAGGTGCATCTGCATCCTTCTAGTCTTTTGACAAGCTGAGAGAAACATGAAATGAAGTGCAATGCACATCAAACAATGTGAACTTGTGCAAACATGGGCTGGATTGTAACCTACATTCAGTTATTTACTGTTCATGCCAATCATGACAGCTTTGTTAGACTGCAGACAATGATTTGTATTGCAAGAGATTGGTTCAGAACAGTGAAGCATATTATAAATTGAATAAATTAAGCACTAAGTATAATTTAGATCAAGTCCAACAGTCATCACCGATTTCTTGGAATATACTCCAAGAAATATATGAGTCTTAGTACATGTAATTTGAATGCAATGGTACTTCAATGGATTGATGACAATCATATCTCCAGACTTTAAGGAGGCTGCTACCTTATATTCAGGGTAGCAGAAATAAGGCTGCAAAACCAAAATACTGTAAAACTGAATTTGGTGTCATTTTTTGGCCAATTATAACTGTAAATATCAATGAAATTCTCTTTACGGGCTATCCATGATGTATTGATTATTATGATTAATGTTATTGTTTGTGAGCCACTATCAATTTCAAGAATTGATGATTGTGTTGAGGCCAAGATATATGTCATACAAAACTTGTATTGGCTATGTAAGTTATCAATAAGTATACTTCCATGCCATTTTTAAATTTTTTGTTGGACAATTCTTTATGTCAAAAATGAACAGTTTTGCAGCATTTCATGTGTACAGCCTTAAATAAGTACAGCATATTGTCGGTGTTGATAATCTCCAGAAAGTCAAGAAAGTAATGAAAAAATTGTCTTGTTTCATGTGAGCTCCACTCCAGTAGTTGACACCACTGTTGATGGATATTCCTTGATTGCCAGGAACAAATGGAAGATCTGATGACTGCTTAATCTGTTTATGAATGTGATTCTCAGCTTTGATTTCATGAGTAGACTTCAAGTAAATCATCTCCATCTTGTGTACTAGCTCTGAAATTTGGTCTTAATTCCTTGAACAACTTCAGGAGACAAGATCAGTTTATAAGAATAATGTCCCAAATGACAGTATCTTTTTGTGTCTTTTCAAATATCAAAGCATGAATAATGAGTGCAAAGATTACCATGTTTGTCCATGTTTAATGCTGGTTTTGCTTTTGTGACCATCCGCACAAGATATCTAGCAATTTTTGAATTCGAATTTGAACTATGGTGGGCCTTCCAATGGTTTAGTTTTGCAGAAATGAAAGATCTGTCACAACTTTTTTGATGAGATTGTTGTTTGAATTTGAATTGTGGATGGTGCATCAGACAATATTCTTTCGTGGTGTATTTGTTTCTGGGATAGGTATCACAGTGGTGTGGTCCCATTTTTTGAATACCTATATCTTGAGGTAAGTTAAGGTTCTCTGGCGGGAATCCATAACAACTTGAATACCATTGCTTGTTATAACTAATTGTTTCATTGTCCTCCTGGCACCCTTTGTTTTTGGGTTGCAATTGTTGTCTTCTGCTCAGCAAGAGCCAAGTTGCCATTTGAGTACTTGACTCCTTTTGTTCTATGGTTGATAAAATCAAATGGTGTTTTTGAATTGAATGCCATCATTTTCTTAATTGATGGTATGATGTAACTGAAAAGTACTGTGCCTTAGTTCCAGCCTTAGGTGGCAGTGTTTGGAAGTGTGTCAGAGATTACGAGAGGAGTTATGACTTCACCAAATCTGTTATTTATTGAAAGGGCTGGTGATGGGAGCAATTGTAGGGGATGTGAGGACTTCTTAGCTGCTGTCACACTCTGTTAACCATATGGGTTGCAGCTGTGCATGAGCCATTTCGGCAGCAGATTAGTTTGGGTACCAAGTTGTTATTTACGTTATTGTGTTAGATTTTGACATTGGGGACTTGATGGGAAGAGCAGGGAAGGGAGGCCAACTGGGTGGTGGTGATCAAGATGGCACAAGAGAGATGCTGAGGGATTCTGTTGGAGGCTTGTTGGTCCTAGTGGAGATGGGTACCATAGCCTAACTCACTTGAAAATTTGTGTACATATTTAAAGTACTAGCCGCTGCTGGAGGCTTTTTTACAACTTGCATGTTATTTGAAATTTGTAATACAAATTGCTTAAAAAATGAGGGCCTGTCAATGTGTGACATGAGCCAAGGATGCTCTCAGGGAATTGTGACAATAATATGCCCCAATATCATGATGCACATATACCCACACATCAAATTCTTACCACTGAGGAAATAATCCCATCAAACATTTGACAAGACCCTTTGGCAAGACCAGGAAGTT
This sequence comes from Stephanocyclus meneghinianus, assembly GCA_036940045.1. NCBI lineage: Eukaryota > Bacillariophyta > Thalassiosirophyceae > Thalassiosirales > Thalassiosiraceae > Stephanocyclus > Stephanocyclus meneghinianus. Next base: position 230 of record JALLPC010000105.1, on the reverse strand, counting down.
TTGCAGGACACTTTGACAAGACCACAGAGTCCTGCCAGAATCTTATGTACAGACTGATCAGGTGCACCAAGATCCTGGTTGGTTTACCAGAATCCAACAGGGTACCAATCCAAGCACTCTTAGTGAGTGCTCCGTACTCTTTACTTACATAGTCTTCCTCTAAGCCTGCCTCTAATCCATCCTATACCTATATCCCCAGAGCAACTCGATTTCCAAAACTTAAGATCGGA
>JALLPC010000104.1:1530-17393 GCA_036940045.1 Stephanocyclus meneghinianus | reverse complement strand
GGAAGGTCTGGATGAGAGGGCAGTAGCGGCGACAGCGGCAGCAGTGGCAGCAGCGGCAGCAGCGGCAACAATGGTGGCAGCGGCGGGGGAGGCAGCGGCGTGAGAGACGAGAGGCAATAAGTAGCCAATTTCAGAGGCAGCAAGAAAAATTAAAAACACACAACAATCAAAAAGAACAAACCATTAGGAAGGTACACTGGAGGGGGCAGTGGTGGCAACAGCACCAGCGGTGGCGGTGGCGGTGGCGGTGGCGGTGACGGTGGCTGTGATGGCGGGGGAATGTCCATGTCTGAGCGTGTTGATGTGGTGTAATCAAGTAGCGGCAGTGCACTGAGATGCAGCAACAGAAATTTTTTTTATGAGAGCATCAGTGACACTTTTTTTCTGAATCTGAGTCCCGGGCACCAGCCGACACGTGATTGAGGCTCCCCGACACGTGACTCAGTCATGAATTCAGTCACAGCGTCGGCGACATTTGACGTCGGCCCATTTTTAGCCGACAATGTCGGCGTCACGGCGACACGTCCCGACATGTCGCCGACATTTCCAACTAAGGACAGTCGTGAGCCAGCCCCAGAGAATGTACCCACTGTCCATACAACCCGCAAAGCTGTCACTGTCACTGTCACTGGGCTCTATCAAGGACAGTCATGGGGCTGGGATGGTGTTTGTGAGTGTACTTTGAAGACACCAACAAAAGTGAAAGCTGGCTTTCATAACAATTGGAAGGCTCATGGCAATTCTCACTTTGAACACTTCAAGGCTCAATTCATTACCACATGGTTTGAAGAAGTGTGTGTTCCAGGGACTGACAAGAACCTCGAGAATGATAATCTGCATGGAACTAATTTGGCAAAGATGTATACCTATATGAGACTCAAGTTAATCATGGCAGCATTGGTTGAATTCACTCAGCGCCCATTCTTCAGTGACAAAGAGTTTCATGAGAGGACAAACCCATGTCCTCTAAAGCTCAACCGCTACATCCCAGCCCGAATAATGGAACTGTAGACAAGTATCTTTGTATCACCGATAAGCAACCTCCACCATTCAAAGTTCACTTTTGGGAAGTGGGACAGATGTTGGATATGTTTAGAATCTCAATCAAGGAATTCTTCTGGCCAAGTTGGATTGTATGTTTGGACAAGTCCATGAGCATCTGGACAAACCGCTGAATCTGTCCTGGATGGGTCTTTTGTCCAAGAACAGCTCATCCGTTTGGCAATGAATATCATACCATCTGTGTGGTACTACTGGGATCTTATTTGATTTTGAAATGGTTGAGGGCAATGACCATTCAGCAGAGATGAATTGACAATGGTACTCGAAGCATGGTAAGACTGTGAGTCTTTTGATGAGACATGTGAGTCCGTGGAACTTGACTCTGGATTTTGTGTTCTTGCTGCTATTTGTGCATTGAGATCAGTCATAGGCATTTTTGCTGGAGTATTGATGAAGAAACTTCAACTGATGCTCGAATTCTGACGGGAGCTTCAATGGGCTTTAATCACCAATCCTCACAGTGTGACTGCCCCTCAATCTGCTATCAAGGCTAGTGCGTAAAGCAAGCCTTTTGGTCTCAACCAGTTGTCTACTTGCCCAAGACACACTATATCCCATGTTGGCCGTGACTTCATCCTTGGTGCCCCTCATCCCTACAACCAGTTCAGCTGTGAGGCTGTTAGAGGCTCCAAACAGGTAAGAACCTATTGCACGTGTGATCCAACCCACTGGCTATGTGCTGTTCATTGGCGGGAACACTTTGGTCAGATGATTATGAGTGAAAATGATACTGACTGAAGTCAGTCAGTTGCTGGAACCATAGTTTGGGTCTTTTCCTCTTTGAGTTTTTGTTCACGAGTACTAAACAAACCCACAGATATTAATATATTAGATTTTTTGTCATTTCCTGAACTTTAGAATGGTATATTCAGATTGAAAACTGATTAAGCTTCAACAAAGTTATATTTTTTACAAATCAACAGACATCACTCATTTGGGCATGGAATGGCCCGATATGCATTTTCTACTGAGGTAGAGGGAAATGGTCTAATAGTTGCTTGTGTCACTTTGTGTCAGTTGGTTGGTAATGTGGTGTTTGATGTCACAAAATAATGTACTACCATAGCTCATTGAAGTAGATCGAAGTCAATTGAATATTCACAGATGATCATGTTAAATAATAAATTTCTGATGTACCAGAAGGCTTGTGTTGATATAAAAATTGCTTAAAAAATGCAATTATTAACAAATAAGACTATAACCAAGAAATAAGACTATTGCTGGGAAATAAGACTATTACCAAATGTTGATTATAGTCTAATTTCTCAGCAATAGTCTTATTTCTTAGTTATAGTCTTATTTTTTTGGAAATTAGATGCACACCTACGTAGGAATTGTACAGATTTGCATAGATCTCGCTTATATGCTTTTTCTATGCTATAGTCTTATTTCCTAGTTATACTCTATTTTTTATTTATAGTCTTACTTAAAGTGCAATTTCCTAAAAATGGACAATAACCAAGAAATAAGCCTATTACTGAGCAAGAAATGACTATAATATAAAAATAAGTAAAACATGAAAAAGTATGATCTGCATGATGACTCCGCATCATGACATTATTGGCAAGTCTCACTTTGACATCATTTCATTGGAACATAATAATATATATGTATACATTGGTGTGTAGAATAAGCAGCACATTTATTTATATAGGTAAGGATTTTTGGTCCCTCTAAATAGATCAGTTCCTTTAACCTCAGTCTTATGTATAGTTCTATTTTCAAAAAGTATGACGAATGCCAAGAAAAAAAGCTGATTTCTAAGCTAGACATGACTGAAACTTTCAAAAAACATATTGCTGCATGATGAACACCACTTCAGAACACTCTCAGCCTTTGTCACAAGTCACCCGGACAACAATTCCATCTGAACATTAAATAATCCACCACAAAACATGCCCCCCTCACACACCAATATAAGTTGAGCACAGAACTTTAACCTGCTTTCCATCATGAATCTTCAACAAGAAAATCAATCCAGGGTGCACTAGCTAGGTCTACATTGAGTCAATGGTGTGCTTGTCAAATAACATTGTATATAAGTAGTAACAACACTTGTTTAAATAGACCATTTCCCTCAGCCTCAATGATTCATGGGTTGCTATATTTGGTTTTGCTCCTTTTCTTTGCAGGGTATGAACAAAATTGGGATTAAGACAAGTATGATCAGAGTTCAGTTCAGAAGCTGTAGAAACATTTGTTCCAAGTTGGGGTAACATTGTCATTCTAGTATATATTATGATTGTTGAAACTTATCTTTTCTGGTTCTCCTGTGATGGGAAGGTGCCTTGGACATTATTTGCAGCCAATAAAGTGATTAAGTGGGACAAAAGAACCTAAGGAAGTTATGTTGATAACAATGAGACACCAGGAGGTAAGGTGTGCAGAAGAGATTAGAAACATTGCAAGTAAGTTGCATATTGCATTTGTTAATTATTTGTATCTCATTGATGAGTATTCTCCTTGATAACATAGTATATGCAGACGTATTCAGTCAATGATGATATGAAAATGTCATGGCATTGTCTAATGACAAAGCATCAGCCCTAAGTTCATATCTCAATGAATTTAAACAGCTGTATCATTGAAGGTTATCCTAAGTCATGTAATTCCTGTTTGATATTCAGCCATTCAGCAATACTAATGCATAAGAACAACAAACGTCAAAAGATACTCCTATTAATATTTTATTATCTGTGCAAAGCTAGAAGCTCACATGAAAAAATGATGGTTTCTTCCCTTTTTAATTGGAGGTAGCATTATAGTACCATATTGTTCCTCCTGCCTAATCAAGTCTCTGCTTGGCCATGCTGGCCACACTCTAGCATGTGATCAAGATGTTTGGTGAGTTTTGGCAACAATAATGGTTTCTGGGTAACCATGTGGAGTCACCAAGTATCACACATGGAGATTTTGCTATGAGAAAGTTAAACCTAACAAAATTGGGTTTAACATCTGGGGTCATTAATTAGGTACAAAATACAGTTGTCAGTAAACCCACAAATCATATCCTATAATCTGTGGGCTCTTATAAACCAAGACATGTGGTAGATTAATCAAGGAAGTATTTTTGTGTTGAATAATTTTGCTGCATAGCATTGTTACAGAACTTATTCATTTCAGTGCAAATGAGTTAGGTGTTGTACTGGAGTTTGGTTTTCATTAGAAGTGTGTCTCGTCACATGGGCTCATTGTATCAGATATGGATAAATAAATGTATCAAGGAAATCAGAAACTGATGATGCAACATTATACCTAATTTGTAACATCCAAGGCAGTAGTAGAATTATTGCCATAATTTGGATATCATAGCATGGTACCATCAGGATAAAAAATAACACAGGAGGGAGCAAGCAAGAAAAGGCATTCAGCTGGGCCAAAGTGGCCTAGCTACACATCATAGAGTTGTACATCTTGCTGTTACATTCAATCCAATATCCAATAGTATAACTGCAATTTTTAATCATGGTGATCAATGAATCAATACAAGTCATGTTGGATGAAAAACATAAGATTCCAGAACATGAGAGCACTGTGCACTATCAAAATAAAAGTGTGTAATATGAATTGAATAGTCAAAAAAGATCCCATCTCTGTAAATCAACTACATTTTCTAAACCCCAGAGCTATTTCGTGTATGTCATCATGCCAAGAAATCTTCCTGATTATTGTGTTTTCGGCCAATTTGACAATAGAGATGGCCTAGTAATGGTGAAGTTAAAGATTGTTTCTTAACCAACCAAGGCTTCTTTTTCTTTTTGTGACCTTTGTTTTTGATAGAAGTAAAAGCTTTTACCTTTTTGTTGCGTCTTCTGATAATTCTAGTACTTGTTCATCTTTGATCTAGTTTAAGTGTTGATCCTTCAACATGTATTGACAATAGTGATGGTGTCAAAAATGACTTGCATTGTCGAACAAGATTTTAACTTCAGTGATGTCTTGACTCTTGACTTTGTCTAGATTGATTAACAAACTAGGCAAGCAAAAGCTAACTGGCTGGAACAATACATTGACAGATGACATGAATGACTAAGAACCCATACCAAGTCAAAATGAGGCAATAGAAAAAGATCGACTAAGCGGGTGTTGAAAACCTCTACGTATATCAGTGGCTTCTGCAATACCAAACATTCCAGCACTCTTCAACTTCCTCAACACTTATCTACAGAAGATAAGTATCAGAGTGACATTTCTTTCATTGCAATACTGGGCTTAAACTTCAAGAGAATTCTTTGTGCTATACAAAGAAGGCTATTTGCCAAAGGGATCAAAGCACTCCTTCTTTGAAGATGCATGGAGATAAAGAAAAATTGTCATGATGAGAAACTCAACACACTGGAATGGAGTGAAAAAAACCACTGCCCAAAACCATTGTGTTACTCCACACTGGGTGCCTGCCGTAATTTGTCTATCTGTTCAAATTTCAAATGTTCAAATCGTCGCTTCCAAATTTTCTATTTGGAACGAATTCGGCAGTGATTTGGAAGGGCCTCTCTTAATTTCATCCCCTAATTGTTTTTCATCCAAATCCTTCCAAATTGCCGTTTCTTAGCAAATAAATGTTTATTTTGGTGAAATTGGGACAAAAAATACGGCGCGATTATATTTCACGGCTCAATCTTTCTCAAAATATGTTGTGCTACAGGATTCGTTACTCTGATCTTGTCTGCCCATCATCCGATCAAAAATGAATGGCTATCAAGGGTGCATATTTGGATATTTGGCGAAATTGGAGTAGAAAAGAGATTTGGACAAAAAACAGCCTGTCCGGACATGGCGACTTTTCTTCCAAATTTTGGCAAAAAAATCACAGGATTCGAGATTTGGAAGAGATTTGGCGGAGGTTTGGAACATCCAAATATTTGGTAATTTGAACATTTGAACAGATAGACAAATTACGGCAGGCACCCGATGTAATTGGAAATATTTTATAGAAACATCTTGTGACGGGCAATTCAGGGGTTCTTACTGCAAATAAAGTTAAGAATGATTTTAGAAAAGAACTGTCTCCACATTCCGCTTTCAATCCCCCCACTTTGCTGTCTTGCAAAGCACATAACTTTGCCACTGTGTCTTCGCTCTCACCTAGGTTGGCCCCGCATCATGTCGTATGCAGGAACCGCCCAACGAGTTATGGGCATTGTCTTCACTGCGATGGGCTTGATCACCATCATCTTTCCTCAACGTGTACTCGACATATCCTTTCAAGGTGACTTTCTCCTTTCCCCTTCGAACTCATCCGTCGTCTCCTCCTCTTCCTTTTCCCCATTATCGTCGTCCTCGTCACCATCCTCCTCTTCCATGTCCTATTCCCCTATCCTTCTCTTAGTCGTTCGCTGCTTTGGTTCCCAAGCATGCCTGTGCGGTCTCTTGATTCTGATCACGAAATTCAACAAGAGGACCAATCTCTATTTTGGTCTCGCAATAATCCCCTATCTCGTATTTGATGCTGTGGGGTATGTCAGTGGAGTGCTCACACTGTTTGGTGCCATAGGAGATGCCTTGGGAAATCTCGTTTTTGTGACATGTTGTTTGCATGGGTATCGGAGAGGTGATGTTGAGGGCTGCGAAGCGAGTGCGGCGGTGAAATCGAAAAAGGAGGATTAATCATACAGGACTGTTCCAACAGCTATTTTGAGATCTATTTGGAGAAATGCTGCATCGCCACGTGCCAACCACAATTGAGGATCTAGGGCAACTTGCTACGATATGTAGAAATGTGCTTGCATAAACGAAAATCTGCAGTGTAGTCACGTCTCAATGCGCCGCGGCCAGGAACTGAATAAGTCGTTCTTGATGTATTTGTTTTCATTCAAACTGAATCCAAGTCTCAGGATTATTTGCCGATGTCAAATATCGGTAAGCGACAGGTAATTGAAAATGTCATGCTTCATGTCTTGCGTAGTTCATATCATAACACTTCAACTGTGTGCTGTCAGTGTGACGACAATAGCTTTTGTCGACTTTCATAACCCGATCATGCCGATTACAGCCCAACGTTATGGAGTTCTTAAACAGTTGGTGACCGAGACACTTGAATGGTCTAGAGACACAGTGATTCGTATGGCACAGAAGTAGATGTCTACATGAATGGAGATGAAACTGTGAAGAATAACTAGTGGGAGCAACAGCATTCTGTCGTCCGCTCTGAAGTAACAATAACGACATCTAATATTATGGTAACCCACTGAAACATAAAATGAACTCTGATATTCTCGTCCAACACGAATTGTCAAGAGGATCTCCCCTGTGCCTGAATTAGTAGAATTGTTACTTCAGCCTCATGCGGTTCTTGATCTCCCTCCCTCCCCCCTTTAACAAATAATACTCTCTCTTTTGAGATGTCCTCATGACGCCCGACTAAGGTTGTACGATGTAATCGGGATGAATTTCGTGTTCGGTCCCATGATCCGTAATCCGAAGGAATCTACTCCCCATAAATTGGCGAAATCAAAGGGTGCCACTGGTGCATCCAGGCACACAACCAAAATAACCACGTGGCAATGGTGGAAATAATTACAACCACGTTGGCGATATCGGCATTGTCCTTAGAAATACGTCCGGTTAAGCGGGACGCGAAGACGAGGGCCAGAAGGACTACGCCCATGATGAGATAAAGGAAGGTTCCAGTGGCGACGGGGGCAGGTATGGACATTGTTTTCGGGTGTGCTTATATTGTTATGATGGGTACGGCGGCTGTTGGTGTTGACGCGGGGTTGACAGTAGCGGCGGTGAGCGAGAGTTGTGCGTGCTGCTCCTTGTTTATGTTGACGGGCGATGCCAAAAACCGTGCTATAGGCTCATCATACGATACACCGTACACGGAGGGAAAAATCCCTAATCTCGGAATCGAGCCAGCATCGCCTTTCCTTTCTTTGTCAGCATTCTTTCGTGTAGTCTTCTTGGCCGTTGGAGAAAAATAAATATGCTTCTCTGTTCTTTCTCTGCGTATGCACCTCTCTTCATTTTTATTTTGTCAAGACAATTTCTCGACATAATCGGCTTAGATAAATACTGGAATTCCTAAAGATACCAATTCAATCGTATCTTATATTTTATTTTCAAACGGGCAAGCCAAACCAAGACATCGCCGGACATCGCTATTCACCATTCACCATCGACAATCGACACTGTATTGTGATCACTACGATGAGATTTCCGCCGTGAACTTACAATCCGCACCACATCTCTCCCCATTGACACTCTCCACTGGAAACACAAGACGGCCCTTTGCAACCGACGTTAGAGAACGGCGTTCAAGCGTGAAATATCTTGGGTCGCGATTCGAATATTCGTCATTGTCTGGTTTGTTGCAAGCCCCTAACGGTCTCCGAATTGCTCGCTGGTCCGAGCTCCAAATTCACCGCCATCGCCGCCGTGATAACACATAAAGAATAGACACCGAAATGACAGCGACCCCCTCTCAGTGCGTAGAATCCTGGCTCACCGCCTCCGGGCTCTCGTATGCCATCCCTAACTTTCGCATGGCGGGCATTGTTTCGCCCCGCTCCTTCGTGGAACTCGAATTGTCCTACTACGAGCCGTTGGGAATCAAAAGGCCGGAGGACAGAAAGAAGCTGTTCTTCTTGATTCAAAAGGTGAGGAGTGAGCTGGAGAAGGAGGACGACAATGGACGCGAAGAGGAACTCAGCGATGGAGGATACGACGCTTTGACTCCGATGAACGTTAAAACCGACACGGGCAGGGGCAACGTACGACTCGCGGGGTGCAATACAAACAAATCGAATCATCGTCCATTGGCCTCTGCTGGATCTTCTTCCAGCAATGATTCCGAAGTTGGCATGTTCGTCGAAACGAGTTCGAATAATATTGATGCCACCTCTCCCCTGACCTTGGCGTCTCCTCTTGTCGGCGATAATGACTACAAACACAATACGGCCAAGTCGATATCAGGCAAGATGGATCAAAGAAAGAAAACTGCCAACTCTTTAATGCTCGAATCCAAACGAATGAATGAGTCTAGTGGGGAGAGACTGACTTCGAGGGAGAGGTTGGCAAAGGAGCTCGAAAAAAGGCGTGCACTCAAGATTCAGGACGAAGAAACCAGCCAAACAAAATCAAAATTTGAATCTACCAATTCTCACATCTCTAACGGAAATACCAATACCTACACTGATGATTTCGATGATTTTGACAATCAGTCGTCCACACGAGGAGGCAGTCGCCAATCCAATCGACGTTCTTCGATGCTGCCACGCATCAATCGAGACATCACCACGCCCAAAACCATATCTACCGCTCGTCAAAGTCTGCACTCGCGGCCTACGATTAAAAAAGCAAATCAATCTGTGAGCGGAGGTACTACGAATCGAGCGTATATTCCTTCGAGGGAGGATGATGATGAAAGCATCAACAGTGAAACCAGTGATCTTTCTTCCAGCATTCAGAGTTTTACTTCGATTGAGTCTTCAGTTATTGCCAGGAAGAAAAGTACAAAAACTTTCACGGGGACAAGCTCGTCTCGCACGGATGAGAATCGGCCAAGAAATGGCGTGGAATCGAAATTGACGTCGCGTATAGGAAATAAGAAGCTGTCTACGATACCGGCTGCGACTGTTGCGCCGGCTTCTCCGCTCGCTCCGCTTCCTGGCCTTGTTTCGTCAAATTTGGACTGTTCTAAGATGAGTCCCGATGTCAGAAAACCATCTGTCTCCAGAACAAATTACATGGGAAGACCAGGCACGGCTAGTTCTGCAAGTACGATGAAAACTACATTTACAAATACATCACTATCTTCTACTTCGTCCGCCAGATGTCGTACGAAGCTTAATCTAAACGCTCGTCCGTCATCACGTTCCAGCATAGGTTCTGTCAGCAGTAGGAAAGTAAAAACATCCATCACCCATGTTTTAAGTGGAAATGCTCCATCGAAATCCCCCTCTCGCATCAATCGAGTGTCACCCAAGTCGCCTAATGCATCTGTTCGAGAACTTACACAGTGCGATCGATCTATGTCGCCCACGAAAAGAACCAACGCTCGGTCTGCTTCACCTTACAATGTCAACTTAGGCCGCGCCATGTCACCAACACGAAGTATCAACACAGCTGGTGCCCATGGTCGACCATTATCACCTGCAAAAAGCGTCAAAACAGCCACATCGCGTGATCGCTCCGTTACTCCAACAAGAAATATCAAAACTGCCACACCTCAAACTAGCCCAGTACCTCCGATGGGACGTTCTCGTTCTCCCCTGGCCACCAACGCTGCAGCATTGTTTATCCACGGACAAGCAGAGGATAGATCGTGGGGTACCCAAATCACCCAACTTCGAGAGAGTTTCCAGTTGGAACACGACCAAATCATGGACGGACACGAGGCCTATCGCGAAGACGACGACTACGAAATGAGAATCAGGGTAATTGTACGAAAGCGACCCATGTCGAAACATGAGTCGGCGGAAATTGGAGATGTCGATGTCATTCATCCTTTAAGTTATGTTGATCACGGTAGGATACTGGTATATCAGCCCAAGACTAAGCTGGATCTGGCCAAGGAAGTTGAAACTACGTCCTTTGCATTTGATAATGTGTTTAATGAAGAGGTGGGTGATTTCTTCTTTGCGTGATAGACCTTTTACAAGAATTTCATTTTCATCGAATCATATCCCTTTTTGTTTGTTTACTTTAGTCGAATAATATTGAGATATATCAGCGTTCTGTGCAGAACCTTATTCCGGGTGTTTTCCGGGGGAAGTGGGCGTCAGGTGAGTTTGGCTCAAGTGATGCCTCTTATCTGTTTTAAGTAAGATACTGGCTTTTGTTGGCAACTCATTTCAACTTCTTCTCTTCTGTTAGTGTTTGCCTATGGACAGACTGGCAGTGGTAAAACATTCACAATGATGGGCTCCAATATGACCGGACTAAAAGCTGGCAACCAGTCTGACAATCTCTGCGAAGCCAATCTTGGCCTCTATTTTCTTGCCGCACGTGATGTTTTTCGAATTGCTGAAGAGCCTGAATATGACAACATTTCTATTAGTGTCAGCCTCTTTGAAATCTACGGAGGAAAATTAATTGATTTGTTGAATCATCGTAATCAAGTGAAGTGCCTTGAAGACAGTAAAGGCAGAGTATGTTTTCCCGGTCTGTCTGAACACCCTGTCTACGACGCAGATGAGTTGATGGACATTATTGAGAAAGGCTCACTGAACAGATCTACTGGTACTACCAGTGCTAATGCTGATAGTAGCAGGTCCCATGCAGTTTTGCAATTAAGCCTTCGGAAAGATGTTGGTAGAGTGAAAGACAAAGAACACGGTGCGATACGATTCTATGCATGATTTTTTGTTCCCATATGCTATTTACTCTTATGTACAAATAACGCCGCTTCACAGGACGACTAACCTTCATTGATCTTGCGGGAAGTGAGCGTGGAGCCGATACTAATCAGGCTTCGAAAACCACTCGAATGGAAGGAGCTGAGATCAACACGTCGTTGTTAGCCCTAAAAGAGGTCATTCGTGCACTAGCCACTGGCGGTTCTATGAAAAGAATTCCCTTCAGGGGTAGCAAACTGACTCAGGTTCTGAAAGACAGCTTCGTAGGCAAAAATACTAGAACCGTCATGGTTTCCTGTGTTGCACCGAACATGAAAAACTGCGACCACACATTGAATACTCTCCGCTATGCCGATAGAGTCAAAGAACGGAATCCACAGACAGGGGAACTCTCAGCTGCGGTTGCGGCAAATTCCCTGATAAAAAGGGATCAAAACGACTCTGAAATGATGAAGCTGCCACAAAGGCCTCTCACAGCTCCCGCTAAAAGCTTCTGCGTCGATCATGTCGATGAATCGTCGGATGACGAAGTGCCGCCTCCGCCATCACACGAAAACATTTACCTTGACGAAAATATGAAGAAGATAGACCATGCCGCTAAGTTGCGTCTTTGTAATGGTTGCGATGAGGGCAAGTCTCGAGACTTAGACTCAGATGCAGCAGAATCCTTTGAAGGTTCCCTGTTGTCGGATGATTTGCCGTCTACTGGTGCATTTACTCCTACTAATCCTGTAAACTCAGATAATTGTGAAGCAGCACAATCTCTGATCTCCACTCATAAATCGATTATGGCAAGAATGCTTGCTATGGTGAAAGTAAGTGACATGCTTTCACCAAGACATGCTTCCTTTTTGATTGGTTTCTCATCTCTTTGAATGACTATGTTCTCAGCACGAGATGGCACTAGTCCAAGATACTGATGTTGATCGCAATTTTGATGATTACTTGATGAAAATCGGCACTTTAGCTGACGATCATCTTTCTTTACTCTCAACTTTGAGAGAAGTGAGTCTATGAATAGTTAATTTTTTCGTTATATTTGCTTCCGTCTGTTTATTATTTTGCATAAATATTCCTCCCCCCACCTTAGTCTTTAGATAAATTCAAGGCATCAAAGACCTCACAAGAGCGTGTCCACGCATCTATCCGCCCCTCCTTATTGTGTGATAGTTATGATTGCGATGAATCATTTGATCTTAGAGATTAATTGTTGATTTCACAGACCAACTATGCATCATCGCCGTCCTTTCTTCCACACTTCATTGACGACATGTTACTTTCACGTTGCATCAATCCGTGCAATTTGGAATGCCATTGTTTCTTGTTACCATAATAGATACTCCTTTTATACGTGCAACTAATTGTTTTCATATACTAAAATTCATGTACATCTCGTTCGTCCACGTCTTGAAATAATATGTTCCAAAATTGAATGCAACATTGTAACTTTTGAATTTGTTTATTTGTAATAGCAGAGATGACGTATGCTGGTACCAACACCATGACAATTCTTGTTTTGATTGTGGTGTGAGACTAATTGTGCAAACTTTTCGGGGAACGTTCAAGAAGCATGGTACTGCACTATTTTGTTAAGTGCCTGCTTCTTCCTTGTGTTCCTTATGTCATTGACTCTCCAGTGAATTCGCTGAGGGCTTTCAGCATTGTTTGCGTAGGTGGGATGAGTATGAGTGTGGGATAATTCATGTACAAATAGTTGACTATATAAGAGGTGACGATCAATTTTCAAACATGCTGTAAGCATCAATCATATAAAGAGATGGTTTTTTGGACTATTGAATTTCCTGACACCACCGTTGTTTAACTTTAAACATGTCTTTAAAAACATATTAAAAACATAGTACTTCTGTTCATTTGTGATTCTAGTATTGCCAACTTCACCACATGATACTTGCCTTGAAAAGATCTTCCTCGCAGTATGTTTACCATAGCTATGACACGCCCTTCCCTTTATTTGCCCATGCTTTCACCATGTTAATGTTAATTGGCAGTCAAGAGCAAGCTTGGATCAGCATTTGTGTGATAATTGTGTGAGTTTGTGTGCATGCAAAAAATGATACCAGTGCTGGAGTTAAAGCATCCCACAAAGGTATCATCTACTATTATGTTGTGTTTGACTGCAAAACAGTGTGGTTTTTACAAATTTGGCAGTCATTGCTAAATGATGACAATTGGACTAGTTTTTCTTCTATTCACCTCGTTGTCTTTTCTGCGTTGAAACTGAACATAAATTATTTTCCCAGATCTTAATTATGTGCAGCCACATCAGGCTTGCTCCCATTTTCTCTTGATTTGAAGTCACATATCATTAAGTTTCAAAGCAGATGAAGTAGTAGTTTTATGTTTTGATATACCCTTGAACTCTGGTACTTTAGCATCCGCCTTAGAAATGATTTGAGTGTACTTAACTCTTGCCTTTCACCAGCTCAATATATTGTGTCAGCTAAAAAACATCTCAACATCTTGCAATGCTGAATTGAGTCGTGTCATTTCCTATGTTCTAACCATTTTCATCACAATCTGGCATCACCAACAAATCATTGTAATAATTGTCCCTAGTAGACTCCTGCATCACCTTCATTTCTTGATGACTGTTTTCTATAATAATTATACACAATACATCATGCTGCACCCTGACTTCTCTCTTTTCTCTTGATGGGTCTTATCCTCATCCCCATGATACAGAATATACCCCACATATTGCTTCAGTTCCATTCCACCATCTCTTCTTTGACTACTTACTTTATCACCTATCATGACTATGCGAAATACTATGAAGGTCCCAGATGCTGAAGATGATGTCTTCATAACAACCAGATTGACTCCCCCATCAAATTATTCATCTTTATTTCAACCATTCTTTTGCACATCCAGATAGTGGTATGATGCAAGAAGAGAAAGAGGAATGATAAAGAACAAAACTAGACAGTGGGAAATGAACCTGAGTCTTGACTTAAGGTTGTTTACTTATTAGAAATAGTTTAGATTTATTCACATTTGATTAAGAAAAATGATTTACTTCTTATTATCTATGCCCCAAAAAACTTAGTACACTGATCAAAATTTGCAAGGCAATAAATAAATGACCATGTCAAATGTCACAATGCCTAGTGCAATTGACACTCCCACTGGGCAGATTGAACAAATGAACAAAACAATGCATCTAGCGCCCAAAGTTGCATACTCAGATTTCATAAAGCATCTGTAGAGATGGTTCATCTTCTCACTGTGATAAAGGAAACCATCTAGCAGTGTTACATCAGACTCTAAGGCTTCTTTGTGGATTTCAGGCAAACACAGAAACCTGCAACATTTGGTTGCACATCATGCTCAAGACTAAGAGAAGATCAAATAATGTTGTGTTATAATGTATTACGCACAGCTGCACCGAGCTCTCATACTACAGGAGAGAGTAATATACTAGTACAGTGAAATATGCTGTAAGTAAACCATTTTCCTAGTATAGTAAAGTTCTGGCAATATTGTCTTATTTATGGCTAAAGATTTAGTGTATGATATGATGTTGGTGTTTTTTGTCAACTCGAAATCAATCAAGTGTCAAATTCTGTCCAGTTGGGTTATTGCATCTGAGACAAGGGCACGAATGTTGCCTAAATGTGTTGAATCTTTTTCTTTTCTCGAGGTGTATCCCAAGAACAAAATTGTGTTGCATTGGTTTTTATTTTCTTAGATGTAGAAAGTTTTAGAAGGTCAAAACAATCATTCACTTTATTAGCAGAAAACCATGTTGGATGTTTCAAAACAATCGAGTCCAAAACGTCAACCACACCCCTAAAACACCCAATCATCTGTCTGTATGTAGCCCAATGAGGCCGACACCAATGCAAAATGGGATGGATCACTGTCACGAAGGATCTATACCCTGGCAAACCAGTGCGACAAAAAATGTGTCATTTTTTAACTGAACTAAGAATTCATCTGCAAACCTTGAGTATTGTTATGAAAAAAGGCCTTGTTCAATTTTTCAATGAACGTCAATGCCTGAGCAACTAGAAATGCATCACAAGGCCTTCTAATGACTTGGGTATTATTGTACTTCCCTGAAATCAGCTGGTTATTAGGATAATTGTAAATGTTCCCTTTCTTGTCAACACACCATGCATGGTGATCAGTTATCATGTAAGGGTCAAAAGAATGCCCAGGGATCTGGCCATGTCCAGAGATAAAACTCTCTAAAACAGCATCAAGAATTGCACATGTCACTAAGATGGATACTTCCTTCAATGCCTGCTGTGCAAGTGCTTCCATGAAACGCATTGGGTTAACTCTTGAAAGCTGACATAACTGGTTTCACCCTGCACTCCAGAATCCTTGTGACTCCAGAAGTTGTGCTGTCTTAAGTCTTTGTTTTCAAAACCTTGTTGCAGACTGCTAAGTCATCTGTTTGATCATGATCAACTACGTATCAGAGTGTTTCAAATGGTCTTTCTTTTTCTTAGTGCATTCATGGACTGTATAAAAAGA